>APFE030750537.1:65754-156795 GCA_000404065.3 Pinus taeda | reverse complement strand
TCCAATACAATGGACCAAAAAACCATCGATCCAATACCATGGACCGAAAACCATCGCGTCCAAAAAACATGTGCGAAAATCATGCACAAAACCATAGGTGGGTCCGCCCAACCTAACATAGGGTCCAAAACCAAAGTGGGGTTACGGGTACCCCTCAAACCCCCTGTTAACTATGTCAAAGAATATAACACAACCCAACAAGACCTTCCACTACGCATGGATGATGTGGTTGACTGTACTGGTTGTGTGGGACTTACCAGAGGACAATCAGTTTCCTCCAATTGTAGCAGAGCTTCCAGAAGTAGTGAAGCTCACTTTGCTCTGGGCCACGATGAGCCCCAAAAGGTCAAGGACAATAATATATTCTAGATTATCATGGAATCAAGCATCCATGTTGAAATTAACTGCAAGTCACAGCTCTCACTGATTGCCTTTGAGTAATTTTCCAAGTATGTAGAGTTCAAGGCGAACTTCCACTATTTTTGCATCAGAGCATGGAAGGACCCCGCAAAAAAATGGTATGATCTTCAATACCTAGCGACGGATGATGCAAACATCATGGTTCTAGAGAGTTGGCTGACAGAGTGGTGCACAGCCTCAGACTTATCAGCTGGTTCTATTAAGCCTGTCATGAAGCAAAAGAAGGAAGACACCAGGTTAAGGATAGAGCAGTTAACCGAAAGATGGAGGAAGGAAGCCGAGGACAAAGCCAAAGCAAGCAGAAGGGGAGGACAAAGAGGAAGAGCATGACTTTGATAGGAGTCAAAATTCACCTTCCCCGTAGACAAAGGAGGAGCAGCAGTGCTCAAAACAAGGAGGAGTAGAAATGGAGACTACTCCATTCTGGGTTAAGCACACAAGGGAGTAGGAGAAATTAAGGCTGCGGAAAAGGTCCAAGGCCAAAAAATCATCCCTTAACCCAATCACCTTGATAGAGGGTGATTTGAATGATATCGGCGATACAGTGAGGGACACAACCGTGGAACTTCTGTAGTATTTCGAGTAGCAGCAAAAACAAGCCTTGGTCACCATTCAAACGGATCTACATGAGATGTAGATCTCCACTACTTAGGTGCAGACCAGTGTAGGGTAGGGAAGTTTAGCATCAAGTATTTTGGCATCTGGAACCTCAGATGTAGCAGAGATGGTATGTTCAATATATCCCCACACTGTCACGCTGCCTAATGGAGCATTGACCATAGAAATAGAGGTTGATATGGCCACTGTCAACACCCTCAAGAAAGTTGGGTTAGACTTGGCCATGCTTCCAAGTGAAGCCCTTCACACCTTGCAGGATGGTGTGATCACAAAACTATGGGCTCGAGAATAGCGTGCCTTGAATGTTATCAGTGAAGAGAAGGTGAAAAATGCCCAAATGTTCAATTGATATCTTAAGAAGGTCACAAAAAAGAATGAGCACACAACAGTTGTGGTGGCTAAGGCATGCCAGACTGTTCCAGAGCTGAACATCCCAGAAAATGCACTAGTTGAAGCAAGAATCTGGAAGCTCATTCCAAGTGTGCACAACGCGCGAATAGAGCTAGCTAAGGTTCAGTTTGAACCGAACCTTAAGATCATAGAACTTGAGTTGAGGACCCAACCTTCAACTCCACCAGAAGTCAGAGAGCAGCGCGAGACTGCTGTCAAAGATGTCATTACAGTTCTTGATACCACGATGAAGGATTACACTGCGCTCTTCGAACAGGTGCTTAAAATAGTTACCAGTCTATAGGAAGATCCCAACCTACTGGTGAGCTCCAGTATTGCAGCAATAATGTTGCAACTCCTAGGGCTCCCTTCTTTACTTTTATCAACTCGGTAGTTCGTAACAAACTTGGAAGCGACAGTGCTATATGCACAAGTACTAGATCTTACTACAGCCTGTCACTTGATCAGTTGGCACAAGTTCGCTAGGAGATCAAGCGAGCTTCTATGAGTTCTTAGAAGAAGCTTTTAATTTTTATGGAAGAAAGCTAACTCAAAAGAGGCTATTCTACTTACAGAAAGAGGCTGAAAGCTGAAAGGAAATGCAAACCCTGGCAAACCCTAGTTTTACCCATTATCCCTACTTTTGCCAGAAAAAGAGTTGAAAATACTGAAATGGATGCCATGTACTACTGTCAAGGTAAAATGCATGTACTCAAGCTACTTCTGAAGGAAAATGTGGAAGAACCATCTTTTTGTACTTTTGAGCAATTTTATGCAGAATTATTATGTTTGTGTTTTAACTATTTGTGGCTGTGTAGAGGTTTGGTGGCGAAGGGAGATGGAGTTGGCTACTGCACATGATGAGGAAGGTGTGGAGAGGACCTAAGAATTCCCTAGCACCCTTCTGGAGATTTCCATTGCAATCAAACTTCGAAAAATCGCTCGCATGAACTTCTACAGGAAGTCTACAGGGGATCTATAGGAAATTCTACAGGAAGTTCTACAGGAAGAGGCCGAAAGTTATTTTTGAAGGTTTGGAGGTGGGAAAATGGTGGGAAAAATGAATGAAGGTTAGATGAGGGTGTTAGAGGATCTAGGAATCTGTCAATGAAGATCAAACATGAAGGAGATGGTTGGATTGGTTCAAAGGATAAGAAATAGAAATTAGGGTTGCTTGGGAAAGTGTGGCGAATGAGTGGAGGAAACCTTGAGAGACAGACTAGAGCATGTTGGGTGATGAAAGGATGATAAGCTGGGATGGTATTTGAGTGAGTTGCACACCTGCTTCTAAAAATTAATTCAAGGAGAATTAAAAAAACAGAGTTTTACCTATTTTAACCTAATTCTGCCCTAAAAACCAAAAAAGTGTTGAACATAACTTTATGGATAGGAAATGATGCCAGAAATCCATGGAAATTGAACAAGAATAGATCTAATCATGTAAATACAGCTAACATTAATTTCTCCAACTCAAAATCTCTCACTAGCAATTGCATTGGAAAGCAAAAACAGTGTTTTAGTGGCAGCAAGAGTGCCTTGGTCTCAATTCATGGTCCCACAAAGGGAGAAAGGAGATCAAGGCCTACTTGGTGGCCTTTTTGTGAAACTTCTTCTATTATTGCAGCAAAATATCTAATTAATATTTAAACTAGAATAATTATTCTAATCATCAAAAACAACCTAAGTCACAAAGCAAGATTGAATCTAAACAACAGAAATCATTTTATGGATGCCAGAAAAACACATATAAATACAAGAAGGAGGTACTAGGCACTTGGGTTGGGCCCAACCCCAAGAGCTATAGCACCCTTAGAAAGATCAGTGCTGCTTCAAGGCTGGATTCATATTCATTGATCAAAAAATAATAGTCACATCCCAAAATTGTCTACAGAAAGAGCTTGAAAATGAGCTGAATGCAGGGCTACACTAAAGTGTGAAAATAGATTGTTCAATAACTAACCTACTAAGGCCTGAGGCCTTCTTATTTATACAAGTTGAGGGCTCCCAATAGTCCTCCTAAATTTTAGGAACTCGGCTCCCAAAACTTGCAGATAACAGCAACTTCACTAGACCTGCTCGGCTGCCCTTGTGATCATCGATGTGGTGGCCTTTGAACTTCGAGCTGCTGGTGGAGAACTCGAGGAAGGGGTCATCAATGCAGGAGACACCCTTCCTATAAGTCGTCAACTTGGTTTCTTCGAGTTTTGGCTATTAATCTGCTAATAAATGCCTGGTCTTGGTCCAAAAATGTCCAAAAATATGCAATAAACACTCATTAGACTTTGTGGTAAAGTGACTATCTCCATTCACTCAATTAACATAAATATACTCAAAAACATGCACAAAAATATGGAGAATGGTGGATTAAATGGAAATAATAAAAAAAATGAGCCCATATAGCTACCCATTTCTGGGGTCATCACCTGTAAAGGCTAGAAACTGAGGCATGGGAGTTGTAGTAGAGGTCTGATGAGGTCAAAGTGATGACGTGCATTATCGCCATCACGCAGAGGCTGGCAAAGTTGTAGGAAGTGAAGGCACTAAAGGAACAGGTCCAATGCAACTCAGCGTAATAAGGCAGTACTGAACACCAGATTGGGGCCTTGGCTAGAGGAATCTTATGTGATCATGACCTCCATTGAAGGAAAATTGGCCAGTTTGTGGGTGACACAACAAAAAATAAAGGTAAATAACACAGGACTAGTGATGGAGTAGTTGGTCGAGCAGGCTAAGAAGGCGTCGACACAGTGTACCGTCGAGGTTGCAGTAGTACAGGTGGAGCTAGGAGATCTTCACGACAAGTTCTATGCACTGGTCGAGTGACTCGGGGCAAGTCACCAAATTTGTGTTTAGGGCTTATTGGGAACAGGTCCCCTCGCGTCATTTTTGTAGTTAAAAGCCCATGTTTTGGGGCTAAAGGCCCAAGTTTTGTATAAATAATGTAAAGTCTTCACATTTTGTGGTTGTGGAACACAAATATGTAAACAGTCAAAAAGGTTTCTCACCCTTAGTTTAGGTAGCTTGTGTTGGCTTGATCAGAGCCACCCTTGGTCCATGGACCATGGGAATGTATAAAAAAGGAATCTTAGAAGAGTCTAAAGCAGGGAAATTCTTAGTAAGGTTTTGGGAAATTGATTAATGTAATGGGCCTGTGAGAGCTAATAACGATGAGTCTTAGCATAGGAAGGAGGCTCTACAGCTGAGTGTGTAGAGGCCTAGGGTAGAAGTCCACAGCTGAGTGTGCGGACCCCTGCAGCTATGTGCACAGGAAAGCTAGAGTCTATACTAGAGATCTGAACCATAAATGAAGAGAATTATTCTAGAGATATATGTGTATGATCTATTTTACTTATGTTATGAATATATGTGATTATGTTATGTTGAATACTGGGTTTATGATTTACTATTGTATTGAAGCGTGAATCTATGTGTTTTACTTTGTCATATGAATGCAAGTAAGAATATCTATTTACGCAAAGATAATCATAGTGCATGTTGAAGTTAACCAAAAATTAAGCTAACCTAGGTAGACACGGAAGTAAGAGTAATTACAGAGGCTCGTAAGTGTCTAAATTTCCTATTTAGGGTCCGCGAAGGATAATCATATACCTTTGCAAAGGTTTCGAAGCTGAATAAGGGAAGTGCATTGATAAACCCTAAAAGGCTTATCGGTCTATGCGAAGGAAGGGTCAGGGTATAAAATGGCATAACATATATCTCAGGGTGTGAAAACATGGTTCCTGCATCCCCTGATACTACTTCGGATGAGACTTCAGTCCACACTCTGCAGATTGATGCCGAAAGGGCGAGTAGTGTATGGATTTGCGTGGCTAATTAATGTTGAAGTTGGGTCATGTCTCCTTTAGCTTAAAAGTTTGATTAAGATGTTGGTTTATTCATGCTTCCATTAGCTTAGAGGATGAATTAGTTGTTGCAGTGAAATAGAGTAAAATACATCAAAAATATTGGGACACTGACCCTTATCTCATCTCCCTCATGAGATCATTATTAGAGGACCCCAATCTCACAACCCAAAAATAGAGTTTGATTTCTTGTCAAATGCATAGATCAATTTTTAGCATTAGTTAGATCGTTGTTTATGATTTATTGCTAAGAGTTACACTTGTTATTTTTCTTCTCTTGATTGGTGTAGCTTAGAAGATATTTCAATTCATAAATCAAGTTCTTAACAACAATTAGAATAAATTTTCCAAATTCAATTCATTTTTTCCATATTGACATGAAACAATTTGCAAATGAAAAGTAATAAGTGCAGGTGTGTTTTGTCAATTTATTATGCAAATTAACATAAGTATTTAATTGTCAATCCAGGCTTATAGGCTTGGAAGCATGTCCAAAGTATAAAGATTTTAGTTGCATTCAATTTTAGAAGATGAAATATAAATATTGACGGAAATGCATATTATAAATATAAAATATAACTTAATAGTTTTTTATTCAATATATAGTAAATGAGGAAAGAGGCTCCTAACTAAGGAGATCAAGGTTTCCCTTTCCTACAATATTACTTTCATGAAGAGAAATAAAAATTAACTAATTAACAATAGTTTATGATGCATAAAATGTAGAGAGAAGTTGCTCCTAACTAAGGAGGTCCAGATTTTCCTTCCTTACAATCCTATTCCATCATTATTACTATTGCATTGAAACTAGAATTCAAAAATAACTCAACAAAGGAATGAGAATGAATTTCAATTATAGCTCATAATCAAATAGAAGGAGAATTTAACTTGACTTCTTGTTTGTCTGTTCATATGAACATTATAATTAAATCAATATTCATTCAACAATCATAATAAATCTTCATACATCTAAACAAATCTGAAGCAAAAACTAGTTTATAGACATTATGCTAAATTAACCAAGAAGTGCACTTAGCTTGGTGTGGGGACCCTCCACCCTTTCCTTGCAAACTTGAAGAGATTTAAGCTACAGAAAACTCAATTACTCACTCAAGAATGAACATCAAATGAAATGAAATAGGTTCTTCAATTAACTTTCAGTCTTCAAAGAGTCTCAAAATTGGATTACATAAAATTCTACATGCTCAAGCCTTCAATAGTCTTGGCTTAAATAGAGAAATAATAAACAAACTTGACTAAAATGTCTCTAATATTCATATCTATCCTAATCCCATCTATCTTGGTCAAATCCATCCATTCAGTTACACGAAATTTGGAAAATCCCCAAAACTACTAAATTTAGCCTATTTCCTAGGGATATTTTGAACAACAGGTCATGTTTGACCAGAGTTGACCGGGCATGTTTTAGCTTGGTTTTACCAAACCAATGGGTAAACTTCCATCCTTGGTTCTAAATCTTTCTATATCTATGCTCATCTCATGCCCAATTTTCCTGCAAGTATGACTTCAATTGAGCCATTACGGGAATTTTCAATTCTATAAAAAATGCACTAAAAAACCCAATTTTTGCAAAAATATCTAAAAATTGAAAAACATAATTTATATACCTGAATAAGAATAAATTGGTCAAAATAAGGTGTATATGGATGGTATATGGTTGAAAATGATAGAAATTAGGTGTATTTCAATAAGCAAAATTTGATGGAAAATGAGGACCAACATCTCCCCCTTGCTAATGTGGAAGCATGTGCTCATGCTTACTTTCTCCTTTTTGACATTCTGAGTGCTGATGTCTCAACTGACCTTAATCCTGAAGTCTATGCCTATGCATCCTATAAATGATAATCAATGACTTCACACTTCCCTTCCTTGTAGATGGTGGTCTTGACTTTCTGCCTGTCATACTTATATTGCCATGTGTTTTTCTCTTTCAACCATCTGTAAGCCTGTTTAGCTATGAGGGAGTTTTTAGTTTCGATTTTTTTAACCTTCTCGGTCAACTCTTTATTCTCTTTGATTATCTTTTTGTTGTTTTTCCTGTACATCTTGTTTTCCTTTTTAAATGTCTTTCTAGAATTTTTTATCCTCCAACTCCTCTATTAACTCTTTGATTTTCTTGAAGTGTAGCTCTCTTTCCTCTTATTTTGTATGTTTAGAGAATGACTGTGATTAGGTGGCTCCTACCTCAACATTGTCAAACTATAAATCCCTCTCCTAAGGTTCCTCATATATTACCTTTTGCATTCTTTCAAATATTTCATCAATTTCTTTTGAGGTGGGAGGAGGTTCAACAATTTTCACTTCAATATCCTTTCCCTTACTACTTGTTTCTTCTTTGCTTTTCCTCCTAGGCCTCCTAGGAATAGATAGAAAAGATTTATCCTTTTCAATCAGATACTGTCTTGTTGTTTCTTGGACCTAGTCCTCATGTTCAAGGGAGAATTCATTATGCTTATTGTCTTATGTATTAGTTCAAATTTCTCCTCTACTCTTTGTTCTTCAACCTGATGTTGGTCTGAAAATTCCTTCCATGTCAAACATTTACTTTTTATTCGATGTTCTACTAGTATTCTAATAAGCCCATGATGGTAGATGTGTGTCTCCTTAGTTTCATTTTTACTCTTCACACTCTTTATCATTTTGATCAAATTTTTAAAGAAGTAGGGTAGATTGATTTTTTATTCTCCCTTGATATGTTGAAGTAGTCTAATATAATAGAGACAAACTATACTAAACCTATTATCACATATAAAGTAGCTCTGAATGATTAACACCAATTCTACCCAAGGTTCATTCAACCAATCCCTTGGAATTCCTTTTTCCCTATCAAATGATCCTTTTCTATGTTTTTCTAAAAGGAAAGTCCACCCTTTGTCTTAAAATGCAAGCCTTTGTGGTATCCTTCACCTTCTAGTGGAAGATATAGAGCTTAGAAAATGAATTTTGGGCTTAGTGGAATAGATAGGTTACCCACTATTATTTGACCTTGACTATAGTTGCTTATGAACTCTTTTTTTATCCTCTCATTATGCCCTTTGAACTTCTGAAGGAATTCTATCAACCTTGTCTGATATAGCTTCTCTATGGTCTCTTTTCCCCAATTTTCTACCTTGAATTCACTTGGCTCTAATCTGGTGGGCATGTTCTGTGTATACTAGTTTATATACCCTTGTACAATCAACATCCTCATTATAAACAAAATACATGCATATATATGTTTCTACCTTCTTATTCAAGTAATTTTGATTTATGTATTCTGTCAAAAGGCTTCCCTTATCTTTTGAACAAAAAAAAACAAAATGATTCCCTTGCTCAAATCTTTCTCAACTTCCTTTGTTCTACTGTAAAGATGAATGATCTATTTGTCAAAACAAATTCGCAAAGATCATAAAAACATTTTAACAAATGTTTTTATTTCTCTACAATCCATGTCTTCGATCACTTTTTTTTCAAATTCGCAAAAATATCATTCTCTGTTTTGAAAGAAAAGGAAGTTATCTGTCTCTTTTAAACAAATCACAATGTAAAAGATGGAGAGAAAAATCATTTTACAATGCTCATGAATTCATGCTCTGCCTTTCTTCTTCGAAAATCATTTCACATGTGTTCACTGTGCATAGTATTCTTCACAAAAATGTGCTCATGGTGTATGAAAATTATGTTTATTGTGTATAAAATATATGCTCACTATTTCATACATCGAATCTACATAGAGAGATTTCGAAATTTAATGAAGATACCTAATCTCGAAGTGGTCTTGTGATGACTTTGAGTTAATAACTTTTCCTGTGTTGACACAATGAAAATTCAATTAGGACTCTTGTTGAATCTTTGCCGAAGCTTCACTCTTCTCACTGGTGGGTCAATCGTTTTGAATGGAGGCACAGTTTTGGCTTAAAGGTGGCAATGTTTTTAAATAGTGACGGAGACCCAGTTTGTAACTGGAATTCCATGTGACACTTTTTAAAACAATCCCAAGTTTACTTAACCACTAAATCCATTCAACACTCAGAAAAATCTAGAATCGAGAATCAATCCTTACTTGATTCTCCTGCGCAATTCCTGGGGTTTTGTTGGAGCATTTCAATCCACTCGGCAAATAGAGGACTTGGTCTTCAACTCAAAATTAAAACCAATGCCTAACCTCCCTATTTCTCAACAGCTTCCTCACTTATTTCTACACTTCTCTTTCTTAGCTCTCGCTTCTCTCTTTTAACACTCTTCTCTGTGGTTTTTTAGTTCTTGCTTCTTTCAGGAGGTGTTGAATGTCTGCATTTGTCAACACATCATTATCATCCCTTCCCTGAGCTTAAATTGCGCTGTGATGGTGAAATAACTTCGTAATAGAAGTCTGAGTTGAAAAATGTAATACAGAGCTTTGAAAATAACTTTGCTCAATATTTGAACTCGTTTAACCATTTAATATGCCAACTTACCTTTTGACTTGCATAATGTACCTCCCATGACTGCGTCCTCCTCGTGGCTGCATTCTTCTAGCTCCATGATGTACAATCCTATCTAATCACTACTATAGTGTATCATCTCCATTCATGGCCACTTTTATTATTGCATATCCCCACATTTTTTTATGTCTTTCCCTTTTCATGTTTTCATTTCATTCCTTTGCATATACCTTCGGCATATATCTTAGGCATCTACCTTATGCTTTTATAATCATGCATTTTACAATATTGCACTCCTTATTTCATACTTTAGGTTTGCCATTTTATTACTTATCCCTTTAATTTGGTTTTAAAATGATCATAGGATAGGTCATTTTTAAAAATAAAATTATTATCATTATGACATTAACCTTTGTATAGCTTGTATAGGCCAACCAAAAAACAAGGGGGAAAAAAATTGAGTCTTTATTTCTCAATCAAAAATGCTTATAAAATATGTAGGGATGGATAGGATTATTGTATGGTAGGATTATTATGATTAATTTAATGGAGTAGGATAAATGTGGAATGTAAAATGGTAGTGTAATGGAATGCATATCAAGTTTAACTAGTTTTATCAATTTCTTGAAAAAATGTCAAAAATGAAAGGTTCTAAGAGAAATTGCTTTACACTTATTGTATCTGTACTTCCATAATAGATTGATGTCAATAATAAATGATGATGTCCTTTACTGATTCATCTTTGACTCATAATGATGGTTCTTCAAAAATATTTTCTGGTGGAATGTAAACACCAGTATTTGCTTATTTGTTTTATGTTTCCACGTCGGATATTGACTCAGGTCCCTTCTGTTGAGTATTGATTGTTCAGGTCCCTTCTGCAATGTTGATATTTTAGGTCCCTTCTGCAATATTATTTTTTAATGTTGTTTCAAGTCCCTTATGCAATATTGATATCTCAAGTTCCTTTTGCAATACAGTTGATCCAAACTATTTGCATAGTTTTATTACGAATATTCCCCCTTTCTTATTCTAAGACTTGTTCTCAAGTCTTGGAATGGTGGAGGATGATTTTTGCAAAATAAACTAATGAGAAAGGTAAAAGGAATTGGGGAATTCATATTCACCAAACTAGTTGGTTTTCCAATATGAATTCAATTTTGTATTGTGCTAGTTTCCTAGATTTTCACAACTAGACTATTATTTTTTATGTCTTTTAGATATATTTTTTATTCTTCTGGAAGTAAGGAAGGCATATCACTATGATGTTCCATTATTTCAATATTGTTGTCTATTCAGACTCTTTTTAGAAATTATTCTTTATTTATAGGCTTGTTATATACCTTAAGCCTATGTCCATTGACTGTAAATGAAGTTATTTCTTCATCAATTCTTTTTATTTTAACTGCTTCATTGTAAAAAAGTTCTTCTATCTCATATGGCCCAAGCCAATGACTTGTAAAATTTGCTTTGAAATCCTTGAACATGGAGTCAAAGAGTAGTTCCTAGTCTCCCTTGTGAAAAGCTTTACTCTTAATAAATCTGGCATGCCATTTAATTCTCTATTGTTGCACTAGTGATGTGTGTTCTACTTCTTGTTGTCTTATTTCATCTAATTCATTCAACTGCATGACTCTTTGTTTTTGTGCCTATGTTAAATCCATTCCCAATTTTATTGCAAGTTTAAATGTTTGAATTTGAAATTCAATGGGTAATAGAACTTCCCTACCATATACCAACTGATATGGACTGAATCTAGTTGTATTCTTCCATGTAATTATGTATGCCCATAGTGCATCCTTTAGCTTTTCTGACCAATCTTTCCTATTCATCTGCACTGTTTTCCACATGATATTTTCCAAGACTTTGTTAGTAGACTCAACTTGTCCATTTTTTTGAGGATGACATAGAGTAGACTTTCTGTGTCTAATTTATATTTTTATGTAAGATCCCAGACAAGTTTGGAGGTGAACTATGTTCCGTGATCCGTGACAATCTGTCTTGGAACTCCAAACCTGACAAATATTTCTTCAAAAAGGAATGAAACCATTGTATCTTATGTTTCTCTTGGCACTTCCTTTGCTTCTACCCACTTTGTAACATAATATGTACACACTAGAATGCACTTCTTTCCATTTGAAGGTGGGTTAATTGGTCCCACAAAGTCAAGAGCTCATTGTTCAAATGACTCTATAAGTACCTGTGGTTTTAATGGCATTTCATCTGATATTGTAGGTCTTCCTATTCTTTGGTAGTTGTCACATATTTTAACATAGGCCTTTGATTCCTTGAAGATGGCTAGCCAGTAGTAGCCAAGTTTGAGTATCTTATATGTTTTCTGCTTGTCAGCAAAATGGCCACCACATGGTTCATCATGACATGCTTTCAAAATATCAAAAATTTTGTCTTCTCTAACACAATTTCTTATCAATAGATCAGAACTAGTATAGAAGAGGTCACCATTGACCCAGCTATATCTAGCACTTTCTCTAATTATTTTTCTTTTATGTTTATTGGTGAAATGGGATGGTAATGTTCTAGATGACAAATAGTTGGCTATGTCTGCAAACCATAGGGTTTTAGTTGTAATAGAAAATAAATGTTCATCTGGAAAACTGTCTGAAATAGCGATTTGAGCACTAGGTGAATGAAGTCTTGACAGAAAATCTGCCGCTTGATTATCCTTTCCTGGTTGATCTAGAATAGTGATATTAAATTCTTGCATCAATAATAGCAATCTAGTAATTCTGCCATTGTTAATTTCTTTGTTCATTAAGTATTCAATGGTTGAATGATCTGTATGAATAAATACTTGATAGCCTGTTATATAATGCCTAAATTTGTTAACTGCATGCACTATAGCTATCATTTATTTTTTGTGGCTGTGTAATTTAATTCTACCAGTTTTAGGTTTTTACTTATGAAGTATATGGCATAATTCAATTGATTTTCTTTTTGTCCAAGTGATGCTCTTATTTTTACTTATGAATTATATGGCATAATTCAATTGATTTTCTTTTTGTCCAAGTGATGCTCCTATTGCTATATCAGATGCATCAGTACATATCCAGAATGGAAATGACAAGTTCAGTCTACGAAGAATGGGAGCTATTGAAAATTTCTCTTTCAATTTTTGAAATGCATTTTGACAATCACTAGTTCATCAAATTCATTTTCTTTTGCAGGTAACTTAAATAGAGGTAGAGCTAATTTACTAAAGTTTTCAATAAATCTTATGTAATAGCCTGCATATCCGAAGAAACTCCTTAATTATTTCTGAGTTGATGGTGGCATTAAGTTTACAATGACTTATCTTTTTGCTGGGTCCACCTTTCTTCCAAAAGAAGAAATGTGGTGTCCCAACACGATCCCTTCATTTAACATCATAAAATATTTTTCATTGTTGAGGGATAGGTTTGTCTCTATGCATCTCTTTAAAAAAATTTCAATATTATTCAAACAATCGTCAAATGTAGTTCCGTATACAGTGAAACCATCCATATAAACCTTTACACATTCATGAATTAGATCAGAAAAGATTGCAAGGACTGCTCTTTGAAAAGTGGAAGATGCATTATATAACACAAAGGGAAAAACATTGTATGCATATGTTCCCCATGGACAAGTAAATGTTGTTTTATCTTGGCCCTCTAATGCTATCTTTATCTGATTGTATCCACTAAACCCATCAAGAAAAGAAAAGTATTTCTTTCCAACTAATGAATCTAGTACCCGATTAATGAATGGTAGTGGGAAGTGGTATTTTAATGTGGCTTTAGTTTTTCCCTATATTCTACACATATTCTCCATTTTCCATTTTTTTTTGGTACCACAACTAATGGTGAAACCCATTGACTATCTGAAATAGGATAGATGAATCTTACTTGTAACAATTTTTTCAGTTCTTGTTTCACTATTTCTTTCATCATAGGATTCATTCTTCTTTGTGGTTATCTCACTGCTTTGATATGGTCATCAGTATAGATATGGTGAATACATGTATTTGGATGAATTCCTTGCATGTCTATTTAATCCTAGACAAAATCTTTTGAATATTGTTGTAATATTTCAATTAATTGTTGTTCTTGTGCTGATTGTAGATTATTTCCAATATTTAGATTATTTTCCAGATTAATTTCAATGATTTTTCTTTGAGAATTGGTAAATGAATTAATAGGAAAAATGCTTTCAAATGAATTCTCTAATTATTGAATAGTACAATTTTCCTAAAAGCATTGGTTTAAAACATGATTTATAGCTTCATATTGCGTTATTCTTAGTTGTTCAGAAATATTAGGTTCGAAGATAAAAAGATCTATTAAACCCTCATCTTCTTCCTCTTCTTTAAAATTAAAGGCTTGACTAATGCTTAAAATAGGCTGAGTGTTTTCTTGTTCATCGTCATGCCATGATAATAAAGAAGGAGATTGAGAAAGAGGATAGAGTGTGGACTTTGTACATAATATCATTCAATAGAAAATTTCCAAAGCTTAAAGAATTGAAAATGAGAAGGAGAATTTAACTTGAATTATTGTTTGTCCCTTCATATTAATATTAGAATTAAATTAATATTCATTCAATAATCATAGTAACTCTTTATACATATAAAGAAATCTAAAGCAAAAACTACCTTATAAAAATTATGCTAAATTAACCAAGAAGTGCACTTAGCTTGGTGTGGGGGCCCCCCACCCTTGCCTTGCACACTTGAAGAGATCTCTGCTATATAAAACTCAGTTGCTCACTAAAGCATGAACAAAAAAAGAAATGAAATAGGTTTTTCAATTAACTTTCGGTCTTCAAAGAGTCTCATAATCAGATTACATAAAGTTCTACATGCTTAAGCCTTCAATAGTCTTGGCTTAAATAGTGAAATAATAAAAAAATTTGACTAAAATGTCTCTAACATTCATATCTATCCTAATCCCATCTATCTTGGTTGAAACCATCCATTCAGTTACACAAAATTTGGAAAATCCCAAAAAATACTAAATTTGGCCTATTTCCTAGGGATTTTCTTAACAGCAGGTCATGTTTGACTACAGCTGACCGGGTATGTTTTAGCTTGGTTTGACCGAACCAATACGTACATTTCCATCCTTGGTCCCAAGCTTTCCATATCTATGCTCTGATCATGCCCAAGTGTCCTACAAGTATGACTTCAATGGAGCCATCACAGGAATTTTCAATTATGTCCAGAAATACACTAAAAACCCAAATTTTGCAAAAATATCTAAAAAAATATAAACATAATTTATATATATGAATATGCATAAATTAGCCAAAATAAGGTGTATATGGATGGTATATGGTTGAAAATGATGGAAATTAGGTGTATTTTAATAAGAAAAATTTGATGGAAAATGAGGGCCAATAAGGTGTTCTGTCAGGTTTGTTGATCTGCAGGCAAGGATCCTTTCCCTGAGCTCCATTTAGGTCCTCTTCCCCTTCTGTTGATGCATTCCAAACCATGTTCTAAACCTGTATTTTCAAGTCACTGTGAGTAAGCCATCTGAGCCAAACCCGGCCTTCTTGAAGTAATGGGCTTGGCCAAGGGTGAAGATCACCTTGCCCATACTTTCTGCAACTATCATACACCCTTCCAACACTTCATATCATCATTTTTACTCTCCATTCCCTCTCATCCAGCTTCCTGTAGCATTTCAGGACATCTTGTAGTAACCTGTTTTGACCCTACTTTGACTTGGAATGATAGACTAGCATATTGTAATAGTAGTTTCACCCCTCAGCTTGGACTCCATGATCAGAAGTGCCACCTAGACCAGTCCTTTCACTCTTTTTTCGTTCCTGCAAGATTCAATAACATTAGTTATTTTTTTGTGTCCAAACATAGGAATTAGAATTTCTTTATTGTGCAAGTGTGAATTAGGTAGACAACGCATGCACTTTTGAATTATGAAATGATAGAGTAATTTGATGTTTTCAAGCAACCCCAATAGCTATATGATTGAGTGCAAGATAGCATAGTTTCCTTTATGCAACCTAGCATAAGATTGTATCCTTTCATAGCATTTACAAGTTGACAGCTTTCATCTTCTGAGTGGAAAAATATTTACTTTCTCTACACTAGGACTAGAGTTCACATTATGATTTTAGTAGTTAGACTCCTTTCAGTTCATTGGGGTCTAATTGTCTAGAACCCTAAATGATCAAGTGACCTAGTTGAGGGTGGCATGAGTAGAATAATGCATCTACTGTGTATACAACAATGTCACCTCTAAGTTTGTACGAAACCTCGAGTTGATAAAATAAAGTTGGTAGCCTTGGGAGTTGCAACACTCTTGTTGAAATATGGGGGCTCATCATGTTTTGGTGCCATTGCCATGGATGGGTTTAGGTAGATGTAATTTCTTCTTTTCTTTCTATTTTTCATTTAGTAGGTAGATGTTATTCTTGCTTTCCTTTTTGTTTTGCAGTTGATTTTTAAAAACACATAAAAAGAAAAAAAATCTTCCATGCCTCTTAAGAGTAGATATACTTTAGGGAAATTCTTGCAAAATACCCCCACACCATCAAACAGTCAACCTTCACTATTCTTTGATGATTGTCAACTTCCCTCTCTGAATGTCGAGGAGTTAGAGGACCCATTAGGTGAACAAAATGATATCTTTGAAGAGCCTGTTGTGGAAGAAGAAGAAGAAACCATTCCACATACCCACACCATGGCTCAAAATAGAAATGAGGGTAATTTTCACTTTAGAGAAACTAATGGAGATGATAGGACGAAATATATAAACCCTTTTTCCCTTCCTCACTTCCATGGATTAACCTCAGAGGACCCTGATACCTTTTTTTTTGAGTTTGTTGTTGTGCGTTGAACTTATGATTATACCTCTAATGACTAGAATTTCATGTTGTTCCCATCCACCCTTAAGGATGCAACCTTACATTGGTTCATGGGTCAACATGTGGGATAACATCACTACCTGGGCTCAAATGCAGCACTCCTTTAACAAAAAGTATAGCGAATATTGTAGGTCCAAAGACACCAAAGAATAAATATTTAGAATGACTCTTGGACTAGATGAATCCCTAGAATACTATGAGGAAAGGTTCCATCTTAGTTGTAAAAGGGCCAGATGCATCCTTGATCCTGAATCACTCAAGTTAGTCCTTCTTAGAGGAATCAGGGAGGACATACTGAAAACAATAAACATGATGTTTGGAGGGGACATTTATCATCTATCCTATGACAACATCAAGAAAATATTCAAAACCCATTCTAGGGCTTCTAGGAAGAAGGGTAGGTCTAGCCAAACTCTAGCTAGTTCATCTTCCTCCAATGCATCTATCAAGAATGAAATTGGAAACATGTTGGAGGACTTTAAAAGTGAAATGTTGCACACCTTTTCTCTGCAAATGGACACCATGCAGGTCAAGAGGAAGAAAGAGGAAAAAGAGAGAGTTGTAGATATATTTTTCCCTAAATGCACTAGAAGTCACCCCAGAAATGAATGTCCATTAAATGTTATAGAGATATTCCCTGTCCGTGAGGAAACGAATTCCACAAATAAGTGCCCTTCCTTTCTGTTAGGTTCCTATACAATTAGGATTCCTAATTTTTGAATGGGCTAAGGTCAAGCTTTGTAATATTGTACAAACCTTTTCTTTCTGCAAATGTTTTCCATGTTAAAAATTAAAAAATGTAAAGAGGGTATGTCCTAAAATAAATATCAAAGGACAAAAAGAATAAGAGGAGGTCAAAAAATAAAAATATATGAACCCCAAAATCAAAAAGAGACCATGAAAGTGTGCAAGTCTAAATGCCACTCCTATTTAATTTTATGCATAATAATGATTGTGTGTAGCTTGTTATTCATGCCAAAATCCATGGTAATCAAACTGTTTAATCTTGACTATTTCATGCTTTGAATTTTATGTTTATAGCTAGAGAATAAAATCTGACCAAACAGTTTAATTTTGGCAGATCATTAGAAAGGTAGAGAAAGCAAAAGGGGCTCATCAGCTTAATCTAAGCCCTTGGAAGATATAAGGTTAGAATTAGATATATTACTTTTCAAAAGAAAAATGGATAATAAGGGTTTGCTAGTCTAAATGCACCCAAATAAAATGAAGAAAAAATGCTAGGGTAAATAAATGGGTAAGTGGAAGAAAGGTTGTTGAAGTATAAAGTTGATTGGATCAAAACACATTCATCATGCTTAGACATATGTGCTAATATGTATGATCAATTATGAAGGCAAAAGAAAAGGTTTACAAGTTAATGTGATTAACTCCCCCTCATTCATTTTTCCATTTACTTACTAATTTCCTATCCACAAGTATGTTCTAATTACTTTAAATCCTTCAAGTCAAAGAGGCTCAGAGAATTTCTCTGACTTTTGGTGGGACCAGACCCTCGGCTTAATGACTTATGGACATCAAGTGTTAGAATCCCCTTCATTTCCCTAATAAAACACTTTTTCCCAAGGTTAAACTCCACTAGCTTATGAAAAGTGAGAAAGACCATGTTAAATCCCATCTCATTCGAAAACCCACAAAATATTTTATCCTAAGTTAAGTGTATGTTAAGGAAATGTACAAATATTACATTAAACTTAATGCTATTTTCATCTCCGCTCATTTCATTTCATATTAATTTCTAATTTAAACTATATAGCTCCCATAATCCCCTGTTTTTCTTATATAAATAAATCCCTATGTATTATCCCCACCCATAGTTTAACTATAAACTATAGTTTTATTCTATTCCCTTCGATGAAACCCACTTAACCCATCAATTCTTTGCGGAGTTAAGTTAAACCTTCATTAAAACCTGTCTGATACCCTAACCCCATGATTAACCTTGCAATAATCACAATTCATCGTAATTAAAGCCCTTGCCCACCCCCCTCCCCCAAACCTCCGTCCATTTACTCTACACTAGTTTGCCACCCAACGACCGTCTGATCATCTGCACCAAAATAAAATGGTGCATAGCCATATCAGTCATGCCCGATGGCTAATCGTTACCCACCCGATAAAACGGTTTTCCCCCGAACCCCAAATGCTATGTGTCAGGCGCGGAGGTAGATCGGGTGACCCCTCGTCAATACCACCTTTGCCACAAAGGCGGTGCGATGGCTTGGAAAATTGCCACCCCACATAAGACAAGACCATCACTATTCACTTAACTATTCCTGTGCCAAATTTAAAAAGTTGCCCATTAAAGCCTTCAAAACCCTCATTTTCATTCCTTTTTCCCCATTTCACAGTAACACCTATCAAACCCTTCTGCCACCACCTTGAACCTCTGCAACACAATTTGACCTCTGATTACTTTCAAAACATTGCCACAATTCCTTCCCTAGACATCCCTGTGCAATAAAGCCATCAATTGCCTTTCCTTCCAACCTATGTTTTCTTAATCATTGTTGTATTTTGTAGGTAATTAGAAGAAGGCCAGACCTTGGATAAACAGTTTTGATACTAGTCACAAAACTTGTTTACTCCAAAACTTGAAAGGAAATCTATTTAAAAACCTTCATTTAGAAGAAGAAAACAGCTATACATGGAACAAAGAAATAAATCAATCACACAAAGACATTGATTGTTAAAACGAAGGAACCAGATAAAGCATGCAGTCAAAAGACAAACAGATCAAACATACAGAAAGTTGATCAATATCCATTACCATATGTTGATACATATAAAAGACTAAATGATTTACTGTTGAAATACACAGTAAAAAGATAAAATGTACAGTAAAAGTAAAAACACAGTAAAAAATATTGATAGGTCATTAAAGTAAAAGTGTATCAGATGAAAGAGTACTAGTAAAATTGTATTAGATTGAAAAATCAAAGTCAAAAAGGATGAATTAGAATAGAAATGGTACCTTTTCCATAAATTTCTTGTTTAAGTCATACTTTTTCAGAAACTATTGTGGCCAATCCAGGATGTAGTTTGAGAAACTGGAGGATTTTTGTGTTCCTAAAAGGCAAATATACAAAACCCTATCTCACTTTTTACACGGGTATTACAACAATGGAGATACATGCATTTCTTCACAACCTATTTTCAGACTGTGTAAAGTCCAGTTTATGACATCGTTTTGCAAAGCATATTGTGAACATGTGGAGCTCAATTTTTGGAAAAGGAAAGAGTTTTATCGCACTAACATACTTATCTACAATAACCTCTTTCACTTTTTACATATATATCTCGGATGGAGATATACAAAGGTATCCCCGGACCCTAATTTTGTAGAATTTCTGGGGCAGAATGCACAAAGAAAGGAGGCAATTAGTGACTTGGAAGCCTCATCATCAATTAAGAGTTGCTATCAAATTTGAATTTCTCTTATTTTTCACCCTCAATACATATTTTTCACCCTCAATACATAAATAAGTTCCAAATAGATTGATTAGTTTTTAAGTGTCCTTTATTTAAGTTCTATTAGTGTAAAACTATTTGAGATATTTGTAAAACCAATCTTGATATTTTTTCAAGATATTTCAGTTTAGAATTTGTATAAATACTTCTTCATTTGAAGTATTTGAGGGTGGATTCTTAGACATTTCTATAGACTTCTTGATCAAAAGACTGTAAAGCTATTGTATCACTGACTGGGCCAGCAAGCTGGATTGATGAATAAAGACAAGATATTTCACAGGATTCATATGTTAAGCGAAGTGCAGACAAGTATTTTCTCATGTTGTTCTTATCTTTCTTAAAGTTCTTCCACAATATTTAATGTATTTCTAAATCTAAATTCTATAACTGGAACAATATCTCAAAAAAATTTTAATTACACTCTGTTTTAACAGTTATGCTTATAAATGTTTTCAATTGATATCTAAGTTAAGGAATTCTTAATTGCTCCCTTGTTTAGGTTGTTTCTTGCTAATCCATATCAAAGGATTCTTAATTGCACTTTGTTTTGATTACCCTCTATTCCTCCTTTACTTCTCGGTCTTATAATTCTTAATTTCTCTATCACCCTAATTAAAACCTTTTCACCCTCAAAGACCTGCACTTTACTCTGCTAGCTTTCCCTCTAAACATTCCCCTTACTGAGTTGATCTAGTCCGGCTGCCCTTCTGTTGACTCCATAGCCCAATGGTCTAAAGACATCATTTTATCCATCTATGTTAAGGATCCCACCATCCAATGTTAAATATAAACCAAAAACCCCCCTGAACGTTCATAACTAGCCTGAAATCTTGGCAAACAAAGCTAAATCATATAGAGAGAGCCCTCTCTGAGCTATAGGTTGGCTACAACCTATGCTCCAAAGTTGTTTTGTGGTTACCTCAGTGATTTCTTCCTTTAACCTTGAGAAAATATTGAGTGATAAAATTTTCCTGGATTGAAATCTGTATACCAAGGTGCAGAAGGTGGGGCTGAACAACTATGTTACATCAATTAAAGGATACCTCAATGACCTCGGCCATACTAGCAGGGCATTCAAGGTGCATCATATTCCTATTACCATCCCAACCAAAATGCATCCTTGTCCCCTTGGTATTCTCTTACTCATACTTCATGGTCCACACCTTCTCCTTGGCCTTATGCACCTCAGCATCCACCCTAACCTTTCAACCAATGATTTCATCCATATGCTTCTACACATCCTCAGTGGAATACCCCATCACAAGGTTGCAGGCCTTAATTCAACCAACCCTTTTCTTTATTGCCTCCACCTCCATATCAACCACATATCATTCATACTTCTCTATCTAAGCAACCCTGGATTCACGCTCAACCAAATCTGAACTTGGAAATCAAGCAGGCACAATAGTTCTATAGTGGAGAAACATCTAACCCTACCTATGCTATGGAGATTCAAGAAATCAACCTCAGGTTTGGAAGATTGCTCTGAGATAACTAACCTCCATGTCCACCTAAGGAGCTTCAAGAGGAGAAGGAAGAGAGTGTTCCTAAATCCAATCCACCTCTTTTTCCTGAAATATTGATCCATCCTAACTAGCACACCCTAGAAGAGACTAAAATTTTGGGATAATTAAAAATTTTGTGTGTTAAAATCATACTCCTCCAAGATATCAAGGATGTTCCCATCTACAACAAGCTTATAAAGGATAAATTCTTCAAACATCCTCGGAGGAGAAAGAAATACACCCCTACCATCTATTTCATTGGTAAATTATCTCATCTAATGTTGGGGAGAGTGATTTGCCCAAAATATCTAGACCCTGGAAGTCTGGTGGTAGATGTGCACATTAATGGCATCATTTTCCCCCACACCTTGAATTATCTTGAGGATGCCATCAATGTGATGACTAAGGAAACTATGCTCAAGCTAAAACTCCAAGGATACTTGAGAAAGACCACAACAGTGCTTCAACTTGCATTAGGTCTACAATGGCTCTTGAGGGGTTTGTTGAGGATGTAATGGTATCTATTGAGTCTTGGGGGTATCTTGTTGACTTCCTAGTTCTCCAGCACAAAAATAAATTAAATGGTTATCTTCTCATTCTTGAAATACCATGGATAGCCACTGTTGATGATTACTTAAGTTGTAGAGCTGGAAACATGACCATTAAGAATGGACATGTGTCCAAGCACTTGGTATTGTACCCTCCTATTCAACCATCCCTTGAGCATGACTTACCCCTATGGTTGGAAGAGGAGGAGGAAGATGAAGTGTATCATACCACATCCCATCCAATTTATATCCTAGATTCTGTTATAGGAGGGGGGAACCTGATGAAGAAGACCACATTAACCAAATAGTCCAAAACCAATCCCCTAGCACAATGCCTCTTGATGAGCTTATGAAGGAATCTAAGGGGAATCCTTGGACTGAGTTATGCCTGGTGGACCTAAATCCTACACATGTCAAAATGGTAGAATTTGGTCTATCTAAAAACTTGAATATCAAACCCTCTTTCTCAGCTAATAAAGAAGAGAAGTTGTGTGGCATGTTGAGAGAGCACTTAGATGCCTTTGCCTGGAACTATAGAGAAATGAAGGGAGTGCATCCTTCAATGTGTACTCATCACATCTACATCAAGGAAGGATGCAAACCAACACGTCAACCTCAAAGGAGGATGAACCCAACCCTCAAAGATATAGTAAAGGAATAATTGCATAAGTTGTTGGATGCAAGGTTCATTTATCCCATCTGAGATAGTGAGTGGGTGTCGCCTATAGTTTTATTCCCAAAGAAACATTGAAAATGGAGGATCTATGTGGATTATAGAGAACTAAAAAAATCCACTAAAAAGGACCATTTCCCTTTACCTTTCAATGATCAAGTCTTGGATGGTCTTGCAAGGAAGAAGTTCTTCTCTTTCATGTATGGGTTCAATGGTTACAATTAGATCCAGGTCAACCCAGGGGACCAAGATAAAAATACATTCACTTTTCTTTGGGGTGCCTTTTCTTATACGGCCCTTCCTTTTGGATTATGTAATTCCCCTACCACTTTTCAAAGGGTAGCTCTGAGCATATTTTCCGAGATAGTCCATGACTCTATAGAGATCTACATGTATGAATTCATTTCCTATTGGTGTGACTTCCTTGAGGCTCTCTCTAAATTTGGGAAATTCCTAAATAAGTGAATTGAAATGAACCTCTTTCTTAGTCTTGAGAAGTGTGAATTATTTATGAATGTAAGGACTGTCCTGGGCCATTCAATATCTTGGGAGGGAATACAAGTTGACCCAAACAAAATTGTCATCATAAAAAGGGTCCCTACTCCTTAAAAGCATAGGGGTGTTAGGAGATTCTTGGGCCTGGTTGGATATTATAGGTGGCTTATGATGGACTTCAGCAAAGTAGCCTCACCATTGTTTGGATTGTTGTCCAAGGACTCTGAATTTTGTTGGTCAGATAAGTTCTAGGAGGCCCTAGAGATATTGAAAGACAAATTGACTACTGAAACCATACTTAGAGGCCCAAATTGGGCTCTTCCTTTCCAAATCCATGTTGATGCATCTGACAAAGTTGTAGGAGAAGCCCTAGGCCAAATAGATGACAAGTTTCCTTATGCTATTTACTTCATTAGCAAAAAGTTGTCTAAAGCTAAATTGAGTTACACTGTAACTGAGAAGGAACTCCTAGTTGTTGTCCACTCTCTAAATAAGTTTAAACACTACATCACTGGATATTAAACCTTTGTCCATACTGACCATGCAACTATCAAGTACTTAATGAGCAAGCCAGATGTGAATGCTAGAATTATTAGATGGTTGCTTCTATTACAATCGTTTGATCTAACTATCATTGATAAACCAAGTAAAGAAAATGTAGTTTCATATTTCTTGTCTAGACTTTCTTTGCCTACAGGTGAGGAAGGGATGGTTGATGATCAGCTACTAGATGAACACTTATTTTCTATTTCAGTTCTCTCTCCATGGTTTGTTGACATATCTAATTACCTAGTTGCTGCAGGGTTTCCTCCAAATCTGTCATGCTGGTAGAAGAGCTTAATTGTAAGGAAGATTACCCCCTTCACTTGGATTAGGGGAAATCTCTTCAAGCTAGGACTAGATCAAATATTGTGTAGATGTGTCAAAGAAGAGGGGGTCTTTGACATCCTCTTAGCCTGTCATGATGGGCCTTGTGGAGGTCACTTTGCTACTAAGAGGGCAAATTTCGAGGTTCTACAAGCTGGATACTACTAGCCCACTCTCCACCAAGATGCAAGAAGATACACTAGTTGATGTGATCAGTGCCAAAGGATGGGGAAACCTACTCACAAGGATGAAATTCCCTTACAACCTCAGGTGACTTTAGAGCCATTTGACAAGTGGGGCATGGATTTCATTGGGGCAATTGATCCAACCTCAAGGAAGAAAAAGTACATAATTGTATGCACTGATTATTTGACAAAGTGGGTTGAGACAAAGGCTTTCAAGGTAGCAAGAGAGGAGAATGTGGTTGAGTTCCTAAGGGAGAATGTGTTCTACAAATTTGGGTACCCTAGAGAGCTAGTCACTTATTAGGGAGCTCAATTCACCACAAATGATCAAGAAGTTGTTAAGGCAAAATCATATCAAGCACATAAATTCTATTTCCTATCATCCTTAGGCCAATGGAAAAGTAGATGACACAAACAAAGCCCTAGAAGGAATCGTCACCAAGGTTTTGATCAACAACATAAAGGATTGGGAAGATAGATTAGTGGAGACCACTTGGACCTACAATACCATGTGGAAGACCAATACTGGTTTCATCACTTATAAATTAGTCTATGGAGGGAAGGTTCTACTCTCCATTGAGTTTGACTACAATACGTTGATGATGGTAGAACAATTGGATTTAGATGTTACAAAGGAACAACAGGAGAAGTTGCTCCAATTAAATGGCTTGGATGAATTTAGAATGCAAGCCCTCGTACACACTAAAGTTATTCAATTGCAAAGTGTTGGACATGGCCCAACTTGGTCCAAGTTTTGGGTAAAATACCCCACAAAAGAAGGAGCATATTGCATAGAGTTGGCAAAGATATATTCATCATGCGGTCTTTTATGGCTTTGGGGATGGGAAAACCCCCTTATTTTCTAACGGGTATCGAAGATTGGTCCTTGTTTTATGAATCCATGGTATGTGGACCATGGTTTTTGTAAAGATGAAATGTATTAAGAAGATGTAATACTTTCTAAACGATTTCGATACGGATTAATGCATGGTGGTTGTGGTGGTGATACCCTTAAGGATCTTCCCAGGATCCTTGGAAGACTGTCAAATTAGCTGCATTTGGACCAAAGATACATGCACATATCTATATTAGTGAAATGATAATAAAATTAAGAATAAGGATTGTTACCTCAGATCTTGGTGTGGTGTTGCTAGAGAATGCAATGTAGCAAAGTCAAAGACCCCTCAGCTAGCTCCTAGATCAATACATGCACATAAACAAGATGAGGCGTAATATCACAACATATAACTTTAACAATAAATACAAGAATACATAGGGATATCTAACTACATACATCTCAGCAACTCATAATCATTAGCATTGCATAAACATGCAAATAAATCACAACACCAATGCCATGGAGTGGACAACAAGACTGCAGATCTATATTAATGATAGGAAAGAGTGATTACAACCATCACTTGCATCAATATTCCCTTAATCCTCCATCTTCTCTCTCTCTCTCTCTCTTCTTAACCTCTGGAAGAGCCAATGTCTAATACAAGATTTGACAGTCAATAAGCAATCCTTTCAATACTTTTGACCCCTTTCACAATGGCCCTAGCCTCAAATATATAACATGAGAGGATAAGCATCGCCAATTCTTCCATGAGTTATTTTGGGCAAAAGTTGAGATGTTTCCATGCCTTAACACTCTTTCCCTATTTGTAGACTCTGTTAGGAATAGAATGTCCTCAAATAGGTCAAATATAGATGTTTCCATGCTTTATGGGCTGACATACAAGTGAATATAGGGATATTATTCGGTCAAACCTCTCCTTCGACCTCCAAAAACTCACTAAAGTTGATTAACACACCCCCTAAGGCAACACCAAGAGTTACCCTATTAACTAATGCACCTGACGAATGGCCGGGAAGCTTTATAAAATAGCTTTCTAATTCCTGGAGAGCGTTAGTTTGGAAAATAGCCTTGTGAAATTGGTCAATCTTTTAGTCAGCTTGCCCTTCTCCTCTTAGCTGATGAGGATGTAATTTTCTTGTGCACCAGATGCCCCCTAATGTGTGAGATCAGAGGCAGAGATGATGGCTGAAATACTTTATAATTTTCATGTTCTTGGAAAAGATAGAGAGAGGATCAGAGCTTCGAGACTACATGAAAACTAATAGAACACATACATATATAAAATCTAAAATCATGTCCTGAGTCAGGCATTCCCATGCTTAGTAGCTATGTCAGAGCAATTTCTCAATAAAGAGATATCATGATCATGTCCATCGATAAGAACAATGTGGAGCTTGTTTCATAATAATATCATTATGATGAGCTATCTCCAAAAAATAATATACGCAGCTTGGGAGAGCAAAAAAGGTTGAGCGATGTAAGCCTCTACCCAAGGTCTTGATCTCTGCTTCACCTTAACAAAATGTTTCTATACATGTGAATAAAGGCGTTGAGGTTGAACATGTATGAAATCATTTGATTACCAGTCAATAATGGAGACTTTTAACATACGTGAGGATGGCCACCGATAATGATGGTGGTCTCTAAGATGCACAGTACAATCTAATAAGTGTTAATAATGTTTTTTTCATCGAACACTCATAGAATCATTTAACAAGGAGACAATAATGAAAACCCCTAACCAAACATAAGGTAACCTGCCACTAATGTCTACAAGTTCCAAGGTACTAAAGTGTTTCTGGGTTTTCTCCCTAGATAAAGTGTTGAAGTTGATAGGAAGGGACCTATCGAAAGGTAGGAAATAATGTGTCCTACATCAGTTGACATGAAACAGGACAAGAATGATTTTTTTTTGAAGAATAGTTTGAGCATTGGGTCAAATCGACAGAGGGCATGATGGAAGAATATGTTTGATGGTTTGATGGAGGAAGCAAAGGATAAAGGTATCCCTTGACCAATAGAAGGCATGACACAAAGGGTTTAACCATGTAAAACTAGATTCATGAACACTAAAGAGTGTTAGGATAGAGAGATGTAAGAACATCAGGGTATATAGGCTAACTCATAGGATGGTAAGGTTCATTTTGAGAGGTCATCATAAAGAATGTTTTGGTGAGGGAATGCCATGTTCAAGGGAACGACTACTGCCAAAAACATATTTCTGAAATACTGACATAAAGCAATTGTATTATCCAATTTCTCCATCTGATTAATTTAATGTATTGATACGGGTAAACTTGGTGGTCTTTTCATATTTCAAGAGTCTG
Organism: Pinus taeda; assembly: GCA_000404065.3. Classification (NCBI taxonomy): domain Eukaryota; kingdom Viridiplantae; phylum Streptophyta; class Pinopsida; order Pinales; family Pinaceae; genus Pinus; species Pinus taeda. Next base: position 129,262 of record APFE030750537.1, on the reverse strand, counting down.
AAAAGATTGTAAAGATTGACTCTAGAGGGGTCCCTTTCTCATAGTTGTTAACTGGGTGTGAAAAAGATTTAATAGTATACTTTTAATGGTTCCTTTTTCATTATTTATTCTACTGAGTCCAGAAAAAGTGATAAACCTATGCTCAATAGATGCTTGCCTCATTTTTTATGAGTACGAGGGATGAAGTAAACTCAATATTTGTAATGAAATTTTAATGAGTTACGCAACGACAAACTCAATAGATCTTCATCAAATTTTAACCAATCAAATGAAGAAAACGTGAGGTAACTTTTTCAATTTAGTGAGTGAGGAAAAAGAGAGAAAAGAACTGCTCATGCCTTCTTCGTAGATTTAATGAGCCCAAAGAAGGGAAAAAAATCGGGGATATTTCAATTTAAGAGTGAGAAAGGGTACCAAAAATAAAGTGTTGATATCATCATCGTAGGAGTTTTACGAGCCCGATGATGAAAACTCAAGGATTTTTCAATTCAAGAGCAAGAAAATATCCCATAAAAGAAAGCATTCATAGTGAATCGAACATGGTCATTTCTATGATTCGGCCCTGAAAATCCCTTCGTCAAAGCATGAGTAATATTAAAATTGATGTATCAACATGGCGCATGATAAATAGCATAGGAAATGAAATACGTATATTTCAATGACTTAATTAAGACGAGTCATACCTCTAGAGTGACTATAAGGAGGATTTTTGAGCCTCCATTTTCACCATTTACATCATTTGATTGTTGTGAGAGTGTTCTGAAGCGAAATAGGAGCAAATCTTCCCTGGGCGATTGTGAGCAATCCAGGCAACCATTAAACATGTTGTTTGTTCTAGGTAGATGGAAAAACCTATATTCTGCATTCCTTAACCTTTTTCAGCTGCATTAGGGGTAGATTTTTTTTATTTTTATTTTGGGGAAGCCCTAACTCATAAAATGTGACTAACGCTCCCTTCTAGGTATAAAGGGGTGTTAAACGCCCTTCACACCAAGAGGAGGGTGTTAGTGTGCCTTGTATGCCCTAAGGGTGTGTATTAGTGCATATGGGCAAACTTCCAAACCCCATTATGTGATTTAGGTAGAATTTATTCATCATTTTTACTAACTTTTGGGTTGTTTTGTGTAGTTTTTGATCCATCATCATGAGTTTATGGAGAGAAAGAGCTCATGGTAGCTAGGAACTAGAGATGATGTTTGATCCAGCATGCATACTTGCACTACAGATATGTGGCTTAATGAATTATGCAAGGCTTGACCTAATGGAGGGTCAGGAAGAACTTCTAAGTTGGATAATCCAATCCTAGGATGAACACCAAGGGGTGTTCCGGATTGAGGGTCATGAGCTCCTGATGAATAGAGACGATATCTATTTTCTGACTGGTATGTCGTGTAGAGGTGTGTGAGAAAAATTAACCGAGGACAGGATATATCCATGGTCCATCGTGGAGTTGGTCCAAACTTACTATAGACCTGATAGTGGTTTAGTGAGAAATAGGGTCCCCATCGAGCAGATCAGGTCTAGGTCCATGAGGGCCATATTGAGGATGATTCTATACCTGGTGGGGTCTAAGAGTCCACATGTTGCTATGAAGGCCCAACTATTTCTTGCTATTGACTGTTTCGAGCCTCAGATATTTAAATGGTGTGATGCATTTCTTCATCAGTTGAAGGTAGAGTTGACATCTTGGAAGACTCATAGCCAAATGACTTTTGGGTATGGTACTCTCATCATGTCCTTCATAATTGAGAGGGTGCCCCTCATGAGACCACGGATGAGTGTGAGTCCGATTGATCCCAGGGAACCCAGGCAAGGGTGATGGGCCTCTCTTGATCGTCGTACTAGAGGTGGACCAATATGACATTTCTTTGAAGAGAACTTCTTGGAGTGGCTTAGTGGGGAGATCTTGATGATTGATGACTATGCTTATGAAGGCATGGAATTTAGAGGAGATCCAGACTCGATACTACCACTTGGTACACATTGGGGGCCTTAAGGTAAGAAGGTTTTTTTAGAGTACCTTAAGGTATTTTTTAGCTTTTGAATATTTATGTAATGTTTTTATTGTTATGGGTGAACAAGTACTGACATGAAGCATTTTCTTGACACAGATGTCGCACCAGTACAACCTGCAGGCATACCTCGCCAAGCGAGACAAGGAAACCGACTACATGGAGTTGGCATGGGAGCAGTAGTTGCTGAAGATAGAGATGATGCACAGAGTCTCTGCGAGGTTCTGGTTCCTCTTCAGAGGATAGCTAGAGTTGTTCTGAGTTTTCATGAGAAGTAGGTTCTTTAGCAGGCGCATGGTATAGCCAGCAGGTGTTTATAATGAGGCGTAGTAGCCATTTTGTACCTAAAACACCCAAGTTTTGGGAATTTTCCATTGTAAAAGACTGGATTCGATATATATATACATATATTTAGCATTTTTATGATGTAAATGTTTTTTAATGTTTTTGTAAATTTTTAACTATGTAAATATTTACTTTCATACATGTATCTATAATAAATGAGACAGATGCCAATCTAATACATAGTTGGATAATGAGTTAGCAACTGCATTAAATTCTTGAGGAATGTGTTCATATGTAATAAACTCAAATTGACGTTCCAAGAGTCGTACCCTTAAATAATGACGTAACAATATTCGATTGTGAATGTGATGATGATTTGTCAATTGCATAATGACAAGTTGAGTGTCTAACATGACCACCAGATTGGAGATGTCTCGAGATGACGCTTCAGTGAGAAGTGAAATTAGAGACATATACTCAGCAATATTGTTGGTGGCAGTACCAAGAAAGACTCTCCAAGAACAAAGTTGTTCTAAAGTAGGTGTGTAAATGACCCAAGCAACTGATGCAATGTGTCGTGTGTGACAACTGACACCATCCGCATATCCTACATATGGTAAGGGTAATGAAGAAATCTGTGCAATGAGAAACATGTATGAGAAAAATACTCAAAAAATGCCAAAAATCCAGTCACAACAAAAAGAAGTAAAACTTATCAATACATAGGATTACAAAGAACATGCCTAGTGGAATACTAGGCATAATACTTTTTCAAATTGATCCCATTTCGGGGCTCCATGAGTGGGACTACTTCACAGTCCTGAAGTTCATAGTCCCTTTTGAGAGGGCCTCGGTGATGACATATGGACTGATCCACAAGGGTTGAAGCATTTATGCCCCCAAGAGGTCGTGTTTTTATCATAGAGCAAATGAAGATCACCTTCTTGGTAAGAACGAGGATTGAACTTTTTGTCGTACTCACCTTTGACCCAACGCTTGTGGACTTCGAGTGCCAATTTGACATCTTGTTGGGTTTTGTACAATTGATTGAGATATAGCAAGTACTCTTCTTTGGCAATGGTGCTGGGCAAGAGTTCGATAACAATTTTTGGGGAAGGAATCTGGCACTCGATAAGTAGTACTACTTCTAGGCCATAAGCGAGTTGGAATGGTCTAAAGCCTATAGTGGTTTTGATTGAATTTTGATATGCCCACAATGCAGGATAAACATGCACTGCAAGTGGGTTTTGTGATTACTTACTAACCTGCGGATCTTGGTTTTTAAGATGCCATTAATGACTTCTACTTGGCCATTATCCTAGGGGTAGTAGGAGGACAATTGGTCCTGATAAAAACTGAGCAACGATGTTAATTCAAACATCATGTGATTCTGAAAATGAGACCCATGGTCTATGACGATCATGTAGGGCACACTGAAATGACAAATTACTTAATTAAACAAGAATAATGCTGCAGTTTCTCAAATGGCCCAAAAATTGGGAATGGCTTCGACCCATTTTGTAAAGTAATCCATAGCGACAATTATTTAGTTGTGTCCATCGAAGGAAGTGGGGTTGCATGTGACAAAGTCAGTACCCCATTTGGCAAAGGGGATGAAAAAGATAATTAGGTTTTGGGGGGCCACAGGAGTGCACATTTTCTTTGTAAATACATGACAAGGGTGACACTACTATATTGCCTTGATAGAATTTTTTAATAAGGTTGGCCAGTAGTATCCTGTGCATAAAATTTTCTAGGTAGTAGATATTCCAGAAAGATCACTGCCACATGCCCCAGCATGGAAGTCATTTAAAACATGTTCTCCCTCTTTGTGAATGAGGCAACATCAAAGAACTGTATCAGCACCATGACGATATAAAGTATCATTCAACACTGAATAGTTTTGAGCTTGGTGGCGAATGTGACCTTGGTCACTTGACAATAGTTCAGGGTGGAATCATTGCACTTGGATCTAGACAAGAATGTCACCATACCAAGGGTTATTTGAGTCGATCAAATAGATAGATTCATCCAGGAGAGGATCATGAGTTATCTCATTTGGATCGACAATGGGAAGATCTGACAATAGTTCAACGAAGACTAAGGATTTTTCGCCTTGGTAGTGGTGAAAACCAAATCAAATTGTTGAAGGATAACTATCCATTTGGAATATTTTACTCCAATGACTTGATGAGACAAAATGTGTCTCGTGGGATTCTCCAAAGTAATGATGGTAGATTGTTGCATAAGTATATAGTGTTGGAATCGATTGACAGCAAAGACAACTGCCAAGGATAACTTTTTCACATGTGAATATCTGAGTTGGGCCCAGCCAGGCCTTTAGAGAGATAATATATCACATACTCACTCAGATCATCATGAGTTTGGACCAACACCATTCCAATAGATGATGGGGAAGTTATCAGATAGAGGAGAAAGCTACACGCATAGTTTGGAGCACTAAGAATTGGGGCTGATATATGTGCCTATTTGAAGGCATCAAATGATCATTGAGCTTGATCATCCCACTACTATGGTACTCCTTTATTTAGTAGGTGCATAAAGCCTTTCATCAACTCGACATAGTTTACGATGAATTGACATAAGAAGTTTGCTTTCCATTGCAAACATTGGAGCTGCAAAATGGATTGTGGTTTGGGAAATTGAGTAATTTCCTTTACCATATCAAGATCAACCCTAATCCCATATTTGGAGACAATGAAACCAATTAGATTTCTAGACTCAACAAAGAAAACACATTTGTGTGGATTCAAACGTATGTTATAGAACCTGCACCTAAGAAAATTTGCTTGTAAATGAACTAGGTGTTGAGTTCACTTCTTGGAATGGGTTGGAAGGTCATCTAGGTAAGCTTGAAAAATATGTCTAATATCATGTAATTGGTAGTCCATGTCCCATTGAAATGTTTCTCCAGCATTCTTTAAACAGAATGGGATTTTTCAATATGAAAATATTCCCCAAGGGAAAATGAAGGCGATTTTGTGCTAGTCCGCGGCTTTGATTGTGACATTGTTATAGCCCGAGAAACCATGCATAAATAAGAAGGATTCATAACTGGTGCAATCATTGATTATTTGGTCGATGAACAGTGTCAGATAATTATTTTTTAGACACGTAGTGTTCAAGTCCCAGTAGTCATCACAGACGTAGATGGTACCCTGTTTTTTTATCTACATGAACAAAATTGGAACCCCATTCCATTAAGGGAATGGGGTAAATGAAACCAACAAGTAAAAAAAATTCCACCTCAATCTTGATGGCTGCAGTTTTGCGAGGGTGGACTGGTCAAAGTCTTTGGCAAACAAGCTTGGCATTTTCATAAACCTTGATCTCATACTCGACAATAGATGGATCTATGTTGGGAATTTCCTCGTAAGACCAAGCAAATAGATCAGGGCATTCCTTGAAAAGGCAGGTGAAGCTTGAAATTTCCTCATGAGTGTAATCGTCTCTAATCTGGATGTTTTCCACGATGTCTGTCTTGATTGAAATATTGATGAGCAATGTCTTTGAAAGATTTCCCATGTTCCCTTCCGAATCCAAAGTTGGGATGGTTGTATAATGTGAGGGAACAATCTCAGGTGTTTCTAAGGATAGGATTTGTGTGGATATCACATCTAAATTAGATATCGAAATGAGATAATGAGAATCCTGCCAAGGTTGCTCCTCTAAACACATGATCTCTCGGATAACTTTGTCCGAAGGTAGGAATTTCTTAAGGATATCGTTAGAGGGATCAATTATACGAGAGGAAGTGGTACCATTTGTCGTGACCAAAGTGACCGAAGACTCAGATGCAAATTGAGTGGCTTGATAGGCCAATTCATCTTGTGACAACGACATTTGTTCTCTATAAGTGTCAATTTCTGAAGGGGCCAGGAGGATCCATGGATTGGTCAGTTCATGAGGAATAGATGAGACCATAGAGACCATTTATGAAACTGTGGGCAGCGAGAGAGGAAAATGACCCATTAGGGAAGAACCCTTCAAAATATTGGTACCAATAGTTACATAAGAGTCAGGTACACCACCCACTAAAGGTACAAAGCTGCTAGGTAACGAGGACTAATTTGGGGTGCAAAAGGATAGCTAGTCCACTGTGACTATCCTTCCATCAAATGGAAATAGGATGATACGAAATATAGTAGACACGATGACAGTCATGGCATAACTCCAACTGCGGCCCAACAACAAATTATAGCCGAGTTTTCTAGCCAAGACTTCGATATCCACTGTTATCGTTTTCCCACTTAAGTGATGGGGTAGATGACAAGATAACCTTTTGGGATGAAAGTGTGGTCATCAAAATATTTAAGGGAATTCGATGGTGGTGAGAGGCTAGGAGAACCCAAGGCAAGTCAACATTAAGCTGACATGATGCAGGTTGAAGCACCTTAGTCAATGATAGTTCTATGTACCCCTCCTCCTTTCTAAACAATTTGTACCTGAAATGCAAGCTGGTGTGAAAGGGGAGGTTTACATTTGTCCATGTCAACTATTGCTAGCGCGGAATCTTGATGGTCAACCCCACAAATTTCCAAAAGATGAGCTTTCCTTTGGGCTGAAAAAGTTTGCAATACTTCGAGCACTGACATAGCTGACAGTGCTTGCACAAAACCTTCTACAATATTGTAGCTCTAGGCAGCACATTTAGATGTATTATGTGTTGTGCCACGAAGTGCCCATTTTGTGGGGTGAATCACAAGATCAGAAATCAGTCGTTCGATATGAAGATAGTTAGGTAGTGGTGGGTTTGGACTTAAGGAGGCTTCATCAGCATTAGCGACTAGAGATCCATAAATTTTAGCTGTCATTTGAAGATCAACCATTTCAAAGTTGTAAATGGTGGATGGTCCTTCACTAGCTGAAGGATGGTGTGAACCGCCACTTCCCCCTTGTGGGGGTTGAGACTGATTCACAATAAGGTGTTTTTCCTGTTGAACAGGGAAAGGGTTGTTTAGGACTGCGGGGGTCCGACCAGTGTCCTTTTGAGCAAGAAAATCTGTGCATTCTTTGAGGCATGGAAAACGATGTGTCATATGGTCTTCCACATAGATATTGCAAGGGAACTTGACAACTTTTTCCTTTCCACTGTCAAGTGGCACAACAACTTTCTGCTTTGGGTTGGACTGCTCGGATGACTACTCATTAGAAGGAGCAGTCTTTTTCTTGTTCTTCTTATTCTTACCATTGGGTTTTTGTGTACATTGCACAGAGTTTATAACGGAAGTAGGAAGAGCAGTTGATTGGGTAGTAGGGTCAACTAACAACTTGGCAATGTGTCTACTAAGTTGTTTTACAACAGTCCCGAAGGTAGCACCAATAATACCATCAACATGTGCACCAGACTGCTAAGTAGCAAGAGAATTGCAAATTATGGGAGCATTAGGAATGGCATTGTATAATGTGCCACACTGCGAATAAATCAAATCCAAGCATTGGGCATGACAAATGGATTGGTCTTCCATGACCATACCACCAAAGGCAACATAGTTATCGATTTGAGGGAGAAGAGATTTATAAAACCAATCTGCGAATAGATAATCCAGGAGGGGAGCTTTGACTACTCTCCACCTACATCTCCATTCATGTATGTGATTGGAGATGTGGGTGGCAGTGTCTTGGCATAAAGTAGTAAGGAGCTTCGTCCAAGTTTCATAGTGGATGGGTAGCTGAAAGTTCTTTAAAAATTCCATCACTAAAGAAGGTATTGACTAACATGCGGGGTAACTCAATGTACCACTTGGTTGCATTGCCAGTAAGGGTACAACGAAAGAGTTGAAGTTGGATACTATCATCCACCATGGAGTTATAGATGCACCATAAATGCTAGGTGGTGATGTGAGTATCCAGATCCTCCCCTTCATTCCCTTTGAACATCAAGATGTCGATGGGAATTTTGTGTGGGATTGAAGGCCAAAGTAAGTTGTGATAGATGGGGTCGTTGGTGAGTTTGTTCAAATAATGGATGTCAAGCGTTGCTAAGAAAGGAAAATTATTTGATGCCCATGATTTGTACCAAGGTGATAACAAATTACTTGAGGGTCCTTGCATTCTCCCATCAAATGTTCCCAACATTATACACAGGATTTGTGGAATAATAATTTCCTTGGGGAACAGTCGTATATTATGGTTGTCCATAGGTGTTGTTAGGCTGGGGATATAAGTGCCCCTATGATAAGGAGTGCCCCCTTGACTCATTTGAGGTTGATATTGGGATGCCCATATGGGTTGAGCAAGACCTTGTTGAGGGATCTCGCTAGCCACGTAATTAGCAGTAAGCACTTGATTGAGATATGGAGGATTCATGTCAATCAATGACTGTCCTGTTTGTCCTATAAAAGAAGGGGGAACTGTAATGTTCCCAGAAAGTATGTGAATATTAGGGATAGCGCCCCAATGCATTTGAACCTGGGGGTTGGAATTAAATAGTGGATTCTAATGAAAATGGTTGTTGAAGGGACTCGTGCTAACTATGGTATATGGAGCGTTATAAGCAGCACTATATGGAACATTGGTTGAAGGTCCAGGAGCTGACACAAAAGGGGTAGAAACTGGTATGTACTGGGTTCCACTTTTGTTCGGTGTAACTATGGTGCTTGGACCTAGCATATTTCAAATAGCTGGGTTTTCCATCAGCGGTGTGGTACTGACTGTCGATTGGGGAAGCGGGGGTGGACCAAAAGTGTCCACAAAAGCCCATGGCCCATTATTCATTGATGGGATGGTGGGTATAGGTATAGTGGAAGACATAAGAGGTACAGATTCAACTTGAATCAGTAGTGGTCCCAATGGATTCATGATCGGACGATTATAAGGAGGAATGAAACCTTCAGTAAAGAAATCTTCCCGTAAACTTCAGTCGTGGGGTGTATAGACTGATTCAGTGTTAGATCTGAGAGACTGATTACCCAAAGATGGGTAATCCATCTCAATGGAGCTCCACGGATCCTCCACATTGAGTGGAGGAAGACCTTGTAGCCATCTAGATTGACGACGAAAGTTGTATGCAGTCATGGTGACCAATAAGTTTTATCAAAAGGTTTTACAATGATATTTAGTATAGTCTGAGTAATAACAAACTAGCACCTAAAATATAAAAAATACTCTAAATAAGTCAAAGAGAAAGCAGAGGGTATGACCCTGTTTAATAACCATCATTTGCTGGAGATGAAACCTAATATCACAATGGACAAAAGAGAAATTTGGCCAAATGTACAGTTATGATTACTCTTGAGCTTCGCCCGAACCTCAGGTTAAGCAGCCAAGTACTCTTGTGAAGATGAGCACCCTTCCAAAAACCAAAGACAAAGTATGTTCATCTATTTAGGTGTTACGGCAGCCCACCCCAGTCACCTTCTGTTTGTCCCTAAAAAGTATGGCCACTATGGTTACCTCAAATCACAAACACTACCAGGGGGGACATGGTCATAGATAGTACAATGTGTGACTCTGACACAAGCCATGTAGAAAAATTCTTTAAATTTCACTTCGATGAATGAATTGCTTCTACAAGGAAAGGGTCATTTATACATAAATATATACCATGCATCCAGTAAAGTAAAACACAAGCACATCCGACAAAGATAAAATTCTCTCTAACAATTTTTAAAACCAAATAAATGCAGATCTAACCAACTAAGCAGAAAAAATTGTAAAAAAAACTGTATTATCTTTTTTTATCTAAAACTTAAGCATTAAAGCTATTTTCCTAAAAAGAAAAATATTTTTTATGAAACAGACAACCAATCAAACATTCACAACTACAAATCCCTGATTAGCCTACAAGAAACTTTCCCAACCCATGATTTCACAAAACTAGCTGCTTATCAAGACATGGTTGGCTAACGCACTTCAATAGAGGACACAGAGAGTTAGTGATTGCAATAATGCTATCTTTTCAAGGCCACAATGCTTTATAAAGCACTAGTTTCACTGGTAGGGTGCATTAGTGTGGAATAGGATCTAAAGCAAGGCTATTAGGATCAGATTAGAGGTTAAGAATTGTGAAAAGGGTGTTGTATAGTCCTAATTCATCAAAAAGGGGATCAAGAGGTACAAGAGGGCTTGGAAGAAAGAGAGATCTGGGAACTTTCTAGGATAAAATCCGGAACTAAGTGTAGTCCCCAACAGAGTCGCCAATTCTCTTATAGGGATTAATGCACGGGTGATTGTGGTGGTGATACCATCGAGGATCTTCCCAAGATCCTTAACAGACAGTCAAATTAGCTACAACTGGCCCAGAGATACATGCACATATCTGTATTAGTGAAATTATAATCAAACTAAGAATAAGGAATGTTAGGAGAACGCAATGTGGTGAAGTGGAAGACCCCTCAACTAGCTCCTAGATCAATACCTTCACATAAATAAGACAATGTGTAATATCACGTCATATATCTTTACAATCAAGGAAAAAATATATAGAGATATTTAACTACATACATCTAAGCTACTCATAATCATTAGCATTGCATACACATGGAAATAAATCACAATACCAACACCATGGAGTGGGAAACACAACTGCAGGTTTATATTAATGATAGAAAAGAGTGATTACAACCATGAGTTGCATCAAGCTTGCCTTACTCCTCCATCTCCTCTCTCTATCTCTCTCTTCTTAACCTCTTAAAGAGCCAATGTCTACTACAAACTTTGACAGTCAATAGGAAATCCTTTCAATACTTTCCACCCATTTCACAATGGCCCTAGCCTAAAATATATAGCATGAGAGGATAAGCCTTTCCAATTCTTTCATGAGTTCTTTTAGGAAAAAGATGATATGTTTCCACGCTTTATCACTCTTTCCCTATTTTTAGACTTCATTAGGAATATAAATTCCTCAAACAGGTCAAATTTGGATGTTTCCCTGCTTTATGGGCTAACATATGAGTGAATATAGGGATATTATTCGGTCATCCCTCTCCTTTGACCTCTAGAAACTCACTAAAGTTTACTAATGCACCCCCTAAGGCAACACATAGAGTTACCCTAGGGGCTAACACACCTGATGCATGGCTAGGAAGCTTTATAAAGCACCTTGCTAGTTCCTGGAGAATGTTAGCTTGGGAAATAGGCATGTGAACTTGGTCAATCTTTTAGTGATCTTACCCTTCTCCTCTAAGTTGATGAGGAGATCATTTTCCTATGTAACAACGATATCATCATCATAAGTGAATTGAATGTTTGTATTCACATCTATAGTCTATATTTCTGGTGGGAAGGCTTCATAGTTGAGTGTGCAGAGGCCTGGAAGAATCAACAGCTGAGTGTGCAAACCACCTGCAATTTGGTGTGCAAGTCAAAGAAGTATATGTATTGAAGATTTATATTAATAAAGACAAAGTTTTCCTGTGTAACAACGATATCATCATCATAAGTGAATTGAATGTTTGTATTCACATCTATAGTCTATATTTTTAGTGGGAAGGCTTCATAGTTGAGTGTGCAGAGGCCTGGAAGAATCAGCAGCTGAGTGTGCAAACCACCTGCAATTTGGTGTGCAAGTCAAATAAGTATATGTATTGAAGATTTATATTAATAAAGACAAAGTTTTGGTGAAGTTTTGTATCTCTTATGTGTGTATTTTCTATTGTTATGTATCTGGTTATGCATTCTTGTCACTGAATTATGCGAAGAACTGTAAGATATACTATTATTTGTTGGAGTTTATGGCTTTAATGTGGATCTATTAAATCAGTCATCTGCGTGAAGTTACTTGTGTACCCAAAGTTATAAGATCAATATAAATTAGAAGTAAATACACTGCGCCACTGCTCATATATCCCTTCAGTTCTAGAGACCTAGTTCTATAGCCTCCCATAACGCTTTGGGTGAGACTACGATATGTTTGCAGGTCATTACCGAAAGGGCCAGTAGTTGAGGGTTTTGTTACTACACAACACACTCTGAACCTGGGTCAAGCCCCCCCAAAACAAAAAATGGTTTCATTGTCTAGACCGGGATCTACTTAAGGGATATGTTTTGGGGTCCATCGAAGAAAGATATTCAGGAGTGGGTTGAACAAAAAGAAAGACAATTTGCAGAAAAAATAGAAACCCTAGATTATCTACTGAATACCGGTTGCAAAAATACATTTACAAAGATAAATATGAAATCTTCTTTGGTTCATTCACATTGAATTATACAAATGGGTATCTAAGTTGATCGGGCATAAGACCTATTCCAAAGGCAATGAACCTAAGGAGTGGAATCTTGATTTGATATAGCGGTCCAAGGGAATCGATAAAAGTATCTAAAGGGCTATTGATTTCTGGATCGATAACATTTTTAAGGATTTATCATTGAGTTCATGATCGATGCGATCGTGTCTTATATTGAAGTTGAATTAAGATTATTTAAAGGCCCACGAGGTAAGTTCTTAGATTCTCTGAAGCTCTGGAACAAGACATTATTGTGTGAAAAGGGGATTCTACACATGCAGTCAGATTAATGTTTGGCAAAAGAAGAAATAAGTCAGAACCAGGAGCTACAGGAAGTGGGAAGTGATATAGAATAGAGCCAAAGAACTATGATTAGACTAACTATATCCCTATGTTAGGATCTAATAGTGAAGAAGAAAGAAGTAGCCCTACAACCCCCCGATTTTCCCCCACCCATCCTGAAGGCATATCAAAGTCAAGAGCTGAGAAGAATCAGGGCATCTTTGGGATTCCCCATCCATTCACACCCCTCACACCCCATCCCCCTCCTGATACTTCCCCTACACCTCCAACTCGACCTGCACCTTCACCTAACCGATTGAGAAGAAGAAGAATGGATTATGACATTAAGGTACCTACCTTTAAAGGACTAGGATCAGAGGACCCTAACTAGTTTTGGTTCATAGTTGATGTAGTATGGACAACAAGACAGATTAATAATGATGATGTAAAGATAGAACAATTTTTCATGTCCCTGCGAGAGAGAGAACTGACATGGTATATTAAATACTCCTTCAGTAAGACAAATTCTATGTTTAATCAAATTAAGCAAGCATTGGTGTCAGACTTTCAGAAGCCAAAATCAGAATCGCAGTGTCTCATGGAGCTAAAAGAGATCAAGCAAGCACTGATTGAATCTGTGTGGGAGTTGGATCAATGATTCAAGGTGTTGATGGGTCAAGTGAGCTTTTAAATACGCCCACCATACCACAAAGAATGGTTCAGAATCATGCTACTATTTCATATTAGATTTACTTTGACACAAGAGAAGATCACAACTGATGTTTAAGCATTAGAAATTGTGATGAAGTCGGAAACTTTTCCGATTGGACATACTCACGCAGAAGTGCAGTAGTATAAAGTCAACTAGCCAATCTGACCTTGGAATTTTAGGATTTCAATAAGGGTAAAGAAGTCAGACCAAAAATATCAAAAGTATGGTATAAAAAATGAAAAGTAGAGGGTCATTATAAGGATCAATGCCCCATGTTCAGATATTATACTAAAAATGGAGTGCCTAATCCAGTAAATCCAAGTTTTTGGTGTGAGATCTATAGAAAGTGAGGTTAACATCGCTCTAAAGACTTCTACCTATTATAAAAATATATACATACCCCAAAGTAGCTATTTTGTAACTTTTACAAATCAGTATTTCATGATGAGAAAAATTGTCGAAGTTATGACTTAATGATGGAGCACACTGTTGATAGTTATAGACTACAAGTTGAAGGACATACACATGAAGATCAAGGCCAACACATTGGTCGAGGAGAATTTCAAGGATGAGGATGAGGATGAGGATTTGGTCGAGGACATGGCTAGATTATCTATTACAACTTTAGACAAGTTAGACACTTCGCAAGAGATTGTCGGAACCCAGCGGCAACCTGCAATTATTGTAAGTCTTTGTATCATGTGATAGAAGAAGGCCCATTCTTATTGTGAAGATGTAGGAGAAAAAGAACCAGCAGCCTGCAGCAAATGTCCAAATGATGATTGTTGATCCCAGATAAGATAAACCATGCATTGGCATTGTAACAAGAAGCAGAACCACAGCTATGATGATAAGGCCGATGGGAAAATGGAATTTGAACCTACGTGGATAAGGAAGATCATTGAAAAGGCTCTTTCCTTTGATACTGAGGAAGAAAAGAAAGCATTTATGGAAGTGAGGCCAAGTTTTATGGATGATGGGGCCTTGACCACTAACTCATAGCCGACTTAGAAGGATAATCGGGAGATAGTACCAGTTGTGACATAGGAGGTGGATCCAAATATCTTGAAGTCTTTTCTATAGACCTATATGAAGTTTTTAAGGAATCATAATACTTTGGAAGGATTATAGGAATTGATAGACTCTTGTACTTCTAAGGAGCTACCATGGAGAGAAATGGGCACAGTGAATAATCTGAATAGATGATGAGCACCAGCATCGCAGTAAGAATCCTGCAACTCCTGGGCTTCCAGCTTTACTTTATCAACCCAAGGTTCATACAAACTTGAAGGTGACAGTGTTGTATACACAAGTAAAAGTGTGGTTCTACCTTTTGTCATTGTTCACTTAGTGAGAGACCACTATGGTTTTCAAGCTAGACTTCTATGGATTCAGAAAAAGCTTGGTTCCATGATGAAAGAAAGAGAAATCTACTCTAAGAGAGAGCTAATCTACCGCAATAATGAAAAAGACCGAAATTCAATGTTAAGACACACCATTTCCTGATTAACTGCTAAGGACCTATTCTTTGTAATAATGATAAATTAACATGAATAAAATGGTGCTATCCTAAGAAACTAAGTTAAAAACACCAAACATCACTATTGTGTATGTAAAGGATTGAAATAAATCTGTTTTTTGTCTTTTTATTATTTTCATGAAAAATCAAGTGTGCAAGCTAATCTGTTTTGTTGATGTGGCAGGTGGATTAGGAATGCTCATGGATGGCTAGAAGGTTTAGGAGATGGTTGGAAGGTTTGGGAGACCCTTGGGTGACCTCAAGTGGCTTATTAGAGGTTTTCCCTCAATTCAGCCTCAAAACAGGCCACTACAGGATGTACTAGAAACCTACAAGATTCCATGTATTTCTACAGGATATAGCCAAGAGAAAAACGATGGGTGTTTGAGGTGGTGGAAGGCTTATGGAAGGTGGTTGATGGGTGGAATGGAGTGATAATTGGCCTAAGTTCACTAGAACCCAAAACCAAGGTTAGGAGATGTTTAGATTTCCTCAACATGCTTGGAAGAATTTCTATGTAAAATGATGAAATTAGTGAAGGTCTTGGTGGAAGAAAGGAATGTTTATGGATGGATGAAATGGAAAGGTGGTTGCTTGCTATGAGATCTCCTTCTACTTCTAAAGCGCCTGCTTTGCATCAAACATGTGTAATTTCCAAAAAGTCATGTAAACAAGAAGAATTATCATGAGCTAGAAAAGCATAATTTAATGAACTAACTATCTACCTTATGCATGATGAAAGTTGCTGAATAAAATGGAATCATGGATGAAATCTACTACAAGGCTGAAGATAGAAGAGATATAAATGAAATCCTACACTTGAAAAACTAATCAAATTCTAGTTCAAGTATAATAAACTCTGAATCTTATGAAATAAAGGGAAATTTGTCTTTTTGGGGCTGTAGAAGGGTCTTTTCCTCAAATCATGATCCTAGAAGGAAGAGGTGAGGCCAAGACACCTACTAAAAGCTTTTTTTTGCTTCCTTTATCCCTCCTAACCTACCATTGAAGTAAAGCATGAATGGAAGCAAACTAATGAACAACTAATAAAATCTACACTACTTGCAATGAAATACTTCTAAAGGCAATTAAATCATGAATCTATGAAACTAAGCTAAGCATAAAGACACAAGAAGAGGAACCTTTGCTACCAGGGTTAGGCCCTAACCTAAGATCTTCAACCCTCTGATTTAACTCACTTGTAGATGAAGAAAAGGCTCATTTTCATTATCAAAACAGAAAATTACATCAATGTCTTCCACAAGTCTGGAGCTAAAAAATAACTAGTTTTTTTAACACCAAAATTCGAATCCTAATGAGGCTTTAGGAATTTAGACTTATACAAGTGAAGTCCCCAATGACTTCCTTAAATTTAGGGAAGCTTGGATCCCAAACTCGAGATGAACTAACTCTTTTTTTATCACTTGCTTGGTTGCCTTTTGATCTTCGTGACTTGGTTGATTGCCCTACAAGCTGATGTGATTAATGGAGGAATATTCGAATTGGGGAGGAGTAAGTGAGGATGATTTACCTCTGACAATCACTCGCCCTTTTCCCATTCAAGTTTTAGACCTTAGTCTTGCAAAAATTCCTTGATTTTCTCTTCCAAACCTACATTTAATGCATATTAATCCACTAGGCATAATATCTAACTTTAACTCATCTCATTAAACAAAATATAATCAAAACATGTAATAAGTTGTGAGAAGAGTTTATTTGACTAAGCTAGGAGGTGAATTAGGACCCATATAATTACTCAATGATTAGGCTCATCAATAGACACAATGAGTGAACTGGGAAGGAAATGAGGTTTCCATCGTAGATTGGAGAGTATGACATGGACTAGGTAATCTTGGATCTAGGATTTGATGCCAATGTCTTACCAAGGTAGACTTGAGAATTGTTGGGTAAGTCAAAGTTACAGTGGTCTACCATTCAGCTGAAGATTGAAAATCAACAGAAGATCTTACCTTTAGGAAGATTGTCTAATGTCACAGTGGACATCAATGGAGTGCACACCACCATTGGCTTTGAAGTGATTGAGATAGTGGATGATAGTAATCCTTACTCCATATTTGTTAGTTTCGATTGGGTGTTTTCTAACATGGCTATAATTAATTTGAACAAAAGGAAAATTATATTTGAAAGAAATAATATGAGAATTATTGTTCCATTGGATGTATCAGAAGGGGCGAGGTATAGAGATCATATCAAGGAGGAATATAGTGTGAATGACGTTGATAATATCTATCATATCACAATGAAGGAAGAAGAGTGGATCAATCCCGCTACATATGGAAATTTGACTTGACAGCAAGATTGTTCCTACACTTCAGATTCAGAAGAGGAATTGGATAACTGGAAGAACACGTTGCATGAAGTGTTGACAAGGCGATGTGCAAGGATCACTAATGTAGTGCGTTGTGTGACAGTTGAGGAAGGTGACTTACCTCTATATGATGGATTGGGTGATGTAAATACTTTCTTTAAATATTATTAAATACAGGTACAATAAGGTTAGAGATTATTAGCTCTAGATCAAGCACTAGGGGCTAGTCACGCTAGATGGTGGGGTACTCATAAGAAGAATATAGTAGATTGGAAAAAATGTAGAAGATTGATGTGGGTAGGATTTGGACAAGTAGAAATAGAGCTCGCAGACAAGTATGATGTCTAGAATGATCCTGGAGACCATATACATCTTTGTATGGTAGCTTGGGGAGAAATTTTGTGAGAAGAATGGGTGCATGGCTTCATCGATACCCTGAAGACAATTCCTCAGAATTAGTATTTGAAAATTGAACTTCGACATGGCACTGCTAGTTGGGCGAGATGGTGGATGTATTTGTGATGACATTTAGATTTGAAGATGATTGTCCACATATAGGTGCAACCATGAATATAGTTAAGTAGAAAATTTTTGAAAACAAAGTTCCAATTATTTGGAAACTTGATTGGGTTGTGCATATCCAAAATGTGATAGAATGTTATAATCTCATTGTAGAACAGGACAAAGATCCTCACAACATTGATATGAAAGATTCAGAGGGACATCGTGAAGTGAATGGACCTGAGATAGAGATGCTAGATATAATGCAACCACTAAAGATGATGAATGTAAATATAGGGAGAGAAGATGAACCGAAGTATGCGACCATAGGAGATTACTAGGATGAAGACATTGTTAGAAAGATAACGGATTTGTTGCATGAATACCAAGAGTTGTTTCCCACTAAAGTTTCAAACATGAAAGGCATCATAGGGGATTTGGGAGTTATGCGGATTCCTCTAAAGCCTAATGTGAAGCATGTTAAGCAAAGGCCTTATAGACTGAATCTAAACTATAAGGAGATGGTAAAAGAAGATTAGACAAGATGTTAGCACTAGGGATAATTGAACCTATTGAAGAATCTGAATGGGTAAGTCTCATGGTATTTTAGGAGAAGAAGGTGAAAGGGGAAATAACAATATGTGTGGACTTAAGGAAATTGAATGATGCAGGTCTGCATGACCCTTTCCCTAAACCATTTACAGACGAATTGTTGGATAATGTAGGAGGACAAGAGGTTTACTCTTTTACAGATGGCTTCTCAGGATATCATCATATTAGAATAGCACCAGAAGACAGACATAAGACAATTTTTGCCACAGAATAGGGCTCCTATTAGTATACAGTGATGACTTTTGGGTTGAAAAATGCACCTACTATTTTTTCTAGAGTTGTAATTGCAGCTTTCAAGGAGTACATACACAAATTTCAAGAAGTTTACTTCGATTATTGGAGAGTATTTGGGCTATTAAAGAAGCCAATTCCTGATACTGATAAAGGTGGAACCTTGAATTGTGTGCCAAGATCATACTAAGGTGGAAAGGATTGCTTTGCGGAATTTCTCTTCATAATGGTTTATAATGATTCAACGCTAACGGAAGGCTTCATGGGTTATTCATATATATTCAATATTAAAAGGCCTGACAAGTATCTAGGGGCCTTATCTCTCGGGGGCTAATCAAATCACCAAAAGAGTTGGTCTTTGTCCCGATACCACCGATAGCTCGCTCTGATGCAATTGCTCAGGGCTCGCTAATCGCACCTTTTTGTATCATAAGGCGCCTCTATGAAAACTTCAATCATCGATGCGATGAACCTTTGAGTTTCAAAAATTTAAACAATTATTGTTAGAATTACAAAGGCACAATGATCTTAAAATTTCCTTGTAATGTCGGTTGATTAGGCCATGACCCAACTGTTGATCTATAATATATTAACCATTCTAGTTAAAAAAAAAAAAAAAAAAAAAGCATGTGGCGAGCTTAAGATTGATGTTGGATACATGTACGCAGTATCAAATATCATTGAACCTGAAGAAGTGCATATTTTGTGTGCCATTTAGAATATTGTTGGGACATGTGGTTTGTAAACATGGATTGATGGTGGATCTGGGAAAGATCGTGGTCATTGTGAACCTACTAGCACTAAAAATAGTAAGACAATCGCATACTACCTTAGGACACACTGGTTTCTACAAGAAGTTTATAAAAGGATATGCACAGGTAATTTCACTGATGGAGAAGTTTCTAAAGAAGGATGTGACCTTCCAGTGGGATGAAGAATGCCAAAAGAGCTTGGACGTGCTGAAATAAAAAATTGTAACTGCGTTGATTCTAGTTTTCATGGATTGGAAGAAAGAGTTTCATGTGCATGTCGATTCATCTTGCTTAGCTTTGGGAGTAGTACTAGCGTAGCCGATAGAAGGGGATATTGGTCATCCCATATCATTTACAAGTAATAAATTGTCTAAGGAGAAAAGAATTATAGCATGAAAAAAAGGGAGGGGTTAGCTATGGTGTATGAACTACAGAAGTTTAGACATTACTTGTTGGGGGCACACTTTAAGATGTTCACAAATCATTACGCATTGAAGTACTTAGTGAATCAACATGTTTTAGGATGGAAGGTCTCTCAACGGTTGTTATTATTCCAATAATATAACTTCGAAGTTATAGTGAAGTTGGGAAGATTGAATGTTGGGCCTAATCATCTATCCGGGATAGAGATAGGAGAAGAACCTAGAATTATTGAAGATAATGTGCCCGATGCATAGTTGTTTGCAATTAAAGTCACAAATGATCACTTCACATATATTATTCAGTTTTTGTCTACAAGAATGGCGCCCATAAAGTACCCTACAAAGAAAAGGAAGGAATTGGTGATTCAAGCACCTAATTTCTCATTGATTGTGGGACACTTGTATAAAATGGGATGGGATGAAGTACTTCGCAGATACGTCCCTGAACATGAAAGATAGAGCATTTTCATAGAAGATCATGGGGGAGTCAAAGGTGTGAATTATGCAGGAAAATCCATTGTGTAGAAGATTTTGAGAGAAGGGTTATGGTGGCCTACAGTGCATAAGTATGAAAAATACTGTTGTTGCGCATGTGATGTATGTCAAGGGACATGAAAGTTGTCTGGAAAAGACCAAATTCCACTAGTACCATAGGTGACCTTGTAGGATTTTGATAAATGGGTAATTGACTTTGTTGGACCTATCAGTCCATTGGGCAAAAGGACTGGTGCAAGATATATCATTACTGAAACTGATTATTTGACAAGGTGGGCTAAGGAAAAATCAGTGAAGGATTGCAGCACAGAAACCGTTATGAAGTTTATTTTCAAATATATTTTTTGAAAAAGATGATTGAAGCACTAACTAAGGAATTTCAAGTCTACCATCATAAGAGAACTCTATTCATCCTCAATAAAATGGGACAGTAGAAGCTTTCAATAAAATCATGGAGAATGCATTCACTAAGGTATGTAATGTGAATAGAGACAATTAGGACGTAAGGATTCCAACGGCATTGTGGGCATACATAACAACATGCAAGACACTATTTAGGAAGACACCTTTCAGGTTGGTATATGGAGAGGAGCTAGTTATGCCCATGGAATACATATATTCAAGTTTGACAATTGTAGATATCACAGACATGGTGGATCCTGACATTATTAATGAACGAATGTCATAGATACCAGCTTTATAAGAAGATAGATTCATAGCAGGATTCCATCAGTAGGTGTAGAAAGTAAGGGAGAAAGCCTGACATGACAACCATATCAAGAAGAAGATATTTCAGGAAGGGGATCTTCTATTATTATATGACAGTAAGTTTGTGAAGTTCCTAGTGAAATTCAAAACAAATTGGTTGTGGCCATCTATCATCAAGAATATTTCAGTTGGTGGTGATGTTCATCTCGCAGATTTGAATGGTCATATGATTTCAGGATGAGTGAATGGTAGTAGATTGAAGATATACAGAGACAACTATGTCCTTAGTTCTTCACACTGAAAAATGAAGGGAGGATGTCTTAGTTCCACGAGCAGTTGATAGTGAGCTTGGGACTATAAACTACTCCGTAGGAGGTACTTCACTGAAGGAAGAGTACTGTGTGATACTCAGGAGTGTGGTGAACTCTAAAGGAGCTGTGACAGAGAAGAGGTGATTGTGCCAAAATGGAAATCTGACGAATTTAGCAGGAAATATGACTGTTGGAAGGAAAAAGGGAACGTTAAAAGGAAATTACCATTGAAAGGTACAAGAGAAAATCATTATGAAGCAGACCTAGCTGTATCTAGCCCATAACTGCATTAAATGAGCTAAATCTAAGCCAATCATGTGCCTCGGAGTTCAGAATTGTTATAAAAACCACATCCCATGCCACATTTTACACTTTGCTACCTAGAGTGTTTAGAAATTGCGCCTAAGTGCAAAAGTGTTGCTTAGTGAGTCCTGACCCAGGTTCATAGTTAGTTATGCAAAACAAAACCCTACACTATTGGCCCTTTCAGCATCAACCCATGTAGCGCGGAATGAAGTCTCACTTGAGGCAGTATGGGGGATGTTGGAACCAAGCTTCTACATCCAGATATCGGTGTGATGTCCTTTTATGTTTTATATCTACCTTCACACAAATCTCTAAGCCCTTGGGGCTTGGAACTGTAGTTTCCTTCAAAAGGCCTCTAGACCCCCACGAAGGCCTACAATCAGCTCCTGTGGACCTTTAACAGATAGGTTATCTAGTTACATGCATCATAGACTAGCACTAGATATGAATCCACACAAATTGGCTTAAGTGCTTAATACACTTAACAGAAAGTATTATATCCTTTGCATAAATACTTAAAATGTATTGCGTTTAATTAATAAGACTTATCCAGTAGATTCATGCATCAATACATCATTATTTCATAAATACATTATCTCATCACAACATATATCGCAAACATAAATAGCAAAAAGAAACAAATGAAACGTATGAATTTCTCCAACAATTTTCTTTATTGATCTTCAGTATAAGGTTACAGACTCAAGACTCCCCTACACACTCAATTGTAGGGGTCTGCACACTCAGCTACAGAGCCTTTTCCTCCTCTAATGCTTACTTCTCTACGCTAACTCTCTAAGACTCCATTTTCTCTACCCATAGACAAGAGCGTAGATCTTCCTTAAACTCTCTAAGACACACCTATTTATACAATACCATGGTCCACAGACCATGGGTAGATCTCAAAAACCGACTCAACTTTACATAAGCTAGGGTAAAAACTCTTTTTGACTACTAGCTAACTACGCACTCCGCATCCACAATTCATGTAGTATTTACATCTTTTTATCAAACTTTACATCAAAACTTGGGTTTTTAACCCAAAACTGACCCAGGTGTTAGAAAATTATATATTACAGAGCAATGGAACACATAAAATATTGCAGAAATATAAACACGGAAAATGCATAAAACAAGAAAGACACAAATATACGTGGTTCACCTAGTTTGGGCTACGTCCACGGAGAAACAACCAGTCCTTCCTTTTATATTATCCAACAAACTGAAGAGATACAACCTACAGCAGATCCATTGTAACACCCTCTTCGCTCTCAATCTCCTCTCTCTTCCTCACTCAGTATACAGATATACATAGACGCAATACAATTCCCTCATATATAGTGAGGGGTTGTCGTCTAGGGAAAAGAACCGTAAATTAAACATAACTTCTACTATTAAATCATCTTCCTAATGAATGGCCCAGATTGACTAGAAACTAGACTTTTACAAGACAATTTTACATCTGTTTTTAGCTTCGGGGGTGCTGCAAGTCCCCCCCACACCCCCCCTGCGTGGAGGGGTGTACAATCTTCCTGGGGTATACATCTAGCTAAAAGCTTTGAATTCAGAAGATAATCGGGCTCCACACCCAACATTCTCCTACTTGGAGACTAATTATAGCAACTCCACTATTGCTTCATTTCTTAGAAAATGACTCCACTTTGGACCTGGTTGTTTCTCATCTTCTTCATCATACTTGAAGACCAATTGATACTGATTAGATTCTCAGTTTCTCCTTGGTTACAACTTTTGTTAACATATCTATAGGATTCTAGCTAGTGTGTATCTTTTCCAGTTTCAACTGTCCATATTCTAATGCTGACCGTATGAAATGGTACTTCAGCTGTATATGTTTAGTGTTGGAATGAAATGCATTGTTCTTTGCAAGATGTATGGCACTCTGGCTATCACTGTATAACTTGACCAACTCTTGCTTCTTACCTAATTCATCCATAAACATTTGTAACCAAATCATTTCTTAACTAACCTCTGTAGTAGCAACATACTCTGCTTCTATTGTTGAGAGTGCAACAATACTTTGTAGTTTTGAGACCCAACTGAAAGTTGTTCCACCTACAGTAAACACATACCCTGTTGTGCTCCTCTTGTTATCTCTATCACCCGCCATATCTGCATCAACATATCCCTATAGAGCAATGTTCGAACCACCAAAGCATAATGCTTGATTTGTGGTACCTCTCAAATACCTAAGAATCCACTTCACCACCATCCAATGTTCTTTTCTTGGATTTTTCATGTACCTGCTTACAACTCCCACTGCATGTGCAATATCAGGCCTTGTGTAGACTATTGCATACATTAAGCTTCCAACTACTTATGCATATGGAACTTTAGACATATGAGCCATTTCTTCCTGAGTCTTGGGACACTCCTCCTTACTTAATTTGAAATGGCTAGCCAAAAGTATACTAACTGGTTTTGCATTCTGCATATTAAACATTTTCAACACCTTTTCTATGTACTCACCTTGAGACAATGTTAATTTGTGATTCTCCATGTCTCTAGCTATTCTCATACCAAGGATTTGTTTTGCAGCACCCAAATCCTTCATTGCAAATGAGTTTGCGAATTTCATTTTGAGCACATTTATTTCCTACATGTTAGAACCTGCAACAAGCATGTCATGTACATACAATAACAATATAATATAGCTACCATTATTTTTCCTTTTGAGATAAACACAATGATCAGTGTGACATCTAGTATAACCTTGTTCAGACATAAACCTGTCAAATTTTAGATACCACTACCTTGGAGCCTATTTTAAGCCATACAAGCTCTTCTTCAACCTGCACACTAGTTTCTCCTTCCCTTTTCACTTCATATCCTTGTGGCTGCTGCATATATATCTATTCCTCCAAATCCCCATGGAGAAAGGCTGTCTTTACATCTAACTGCTCAAGATGCAAATCTTCAGCTGCTACAAGACTCAAAATAGTTCTGATTGAAGTCATTTTAACAACAGGAGAAAATATTTCATCAAATCAATACCTTTCTTCTGTGCAAACCCCTTCACCACAAGTCTAGCTTTGTACCTCTGTTTTCCTCCATCTTCTTCCTTCAACCTGTAAACCCATTTATTCTTCAATGTAGTTTTTCCTGCATGCAACTTGACTAAATCCCAAGTCTGGTTATGCATTAAGGAGTCCATCTCTTCTTCCATGGCTACCTCCCACTTCTTCCTGCTTTCAACCTGCATTGCTTCTTAATAACATTCGGGTTCACCGGAATCGGTCAACAAGAAATAATATAATGAAGGAGAGTATCGTTCAGGGGGTCTACTTATCCTGGTAGATCTTCTAACACCACTTTCAAGTGTTTGGGGTGCCTGTTGCTGTTGTGGTGGTTACTGCTGTTGTGGTTGTTGATTATTATTATTTTCAGGCACCTTTACTTTTTCAGTGATTTCATCAAGAACTGTGTATTCCTTGTTTTCTTCTTCCCGTTTCTTTTCCTGCAACTGATTCTTATACAAGACCTTTTCATTGAATATTACATCTCTGCTCCTAATGATTTTGTGATTTTAATAATCATATAAGCGATAACCAAAATCATTAACACCATATCCAATAAAGGTACATTTCTTTGACTTTGCTTCAAGCTTGGTTCTATTTTCTTTATCAATATGGACAAAGGCCTCACAACCAAAAGGCTTTAAAATAGAGTAGTTTACCTTTTTACCTGTCCATGCTTCCTCTGGAACACCACCATCCAATGAACTTGAAGGCCCTCTGTTTATTAGATAAACATCAGTATCTACAACATCTGCCGAAAACTGTAAAGGCAATCTTGCATGCAATCTCATGCACCTTGCATGCTCCATGATTGTCTAGTTCATCCTTTCTGACACACCATTTTCTTGTGGTGTTCTTAGAACTGTTTTCTCTCTGCGAATTCCATGCTCTGAACAGTAACTATCAAACTCTTTGCTGCAATATTCACCTCCATTGTCTGATCTAAGACACGTCAATTTCTTTCCTGTCTCAATCTCAACCAAAGCTTTCCATTTCTTAAAAGTATGAAATACATCAGATTTATTCTTAATACAATAAATCCAAGTTTTTCTAGTTGCATCATCAATAAAAGTAACATAACAATGAGAGCCACCGAGAGATGATACCTGAGCAGGTCCCCATACATCTGTATGCGCAAGCTCCAATTTTTCATTCTTCTTTTCTTTCCCAACTCTGAGAAATCTAACTCTCTTCTGTTTTGCATAAATGCAATTCTCACATAAGTCCAAATCAACATTCTTCAAACCCGGCAACAAATTCCTTGAGTGAAGAATATTCATCCCTTTTTCACTCATGTGTCCAAGCCTATGATGCCATAATTCTACATCTGCTCCTTTGGAAGTTAAAGCATTAACAGAGTTAGAAATACCATTTCATAAATACAATGTACCAACCTTTTCGCCTTTTGCTATTACCAGGGCTCCTTTGGTTACCTTCCAATCTTTATCTGTGAATGTTGTCACATAACCTTCACCGCTAACTGCCCTGTTGAAATCAGAATTTTCTTTAGATCTGGAACATGCCTTACCTCCTTTAGTAGCCATTGGTTTCCATTTTGCTGTTTTACAAGAACCTTACCCATTTCAACAATTTTACAGGGTTTATCATCACCCAAACGAACTTGTCCAAAATCTCCTTGAACATAGTCATGAAAGTATTTCTTATCAGGTGTGGCATGGAATGAGGCCCCTGAATCTACCCCCCAGGAATCAGTAATATTTTCGAAAGAAAGAATCAAAGCATCTTGTAACACCTCACCTGTCACATTTGCTTCATGATTGTTTTCTTGCTGTGAATCTCCTTCTTTTCCCTTCCGAGATCTACAGTCTTTCTTTAGGTGTCCTTTCTTTCCGCATTTCCAGCACACTATCCCCGATCTGGACTTGGATCTGCCTTTCCTTGATTTACTGCGATATCCTGAGCTCTTTCCTCTTTCCATTTTTCTTCCTCTAGACTCTGCACTCAAAGCATTTCCCGATATCTCACCGGAGCTTTTCCGTCGCATTTCCTCGCTAAGGATAGCACCGACAACATCATCAAACTTTAAAGTACTAGATCCAGAAACGGAGTTACTAATGGCCATTACCAAACCATTCCAACTTTCTGGTAATGAGCACAAGAATAACAGAGCTCTAACTTCATCATCAAAGTTTACCCCTACAGAACATAACTGACTTGTAACAGTATTAAAATCATTTAAATGATCTGCAACAGATCCACCTTCCGACATCTTCATATTAAATAACCGTTTCATAAGAAATACCTTGTTTGAGGCCGATGGTTTTTCATATAGTTTCTCCAACATCTTAATCAAACCCTCTGTCATTGTTTCCTTTGAAATGTTGAAGGTGACCGACGCTGCAAGGCACAGCCGTATTGTTCCGAGTGCCTTTCTATCGAGAAGGTTCCATTCTTCATCGTCCATATCCTTCGGCTTCTTTGTTTTTCCACCCAATGGTGGGTATAGATCTTTCTGATACAGATAATCTTCCATCTACATCTTCCACAGCGAGAAGTTTTGGCCGTTAAATTTCTCGACCCTAAACTTACCATTTTCTGCAATTGCTCCCACTCGAACTAGGAACCCTTCTTTCCTGCGAGTTTATCAGCCAAATAGACCTTCGGCTTTGATACCAGTTGTTAGAAAATTATATATTACGGAGCAATGGAACACATAATATATTGCAGAAATATAAACACAGAAAAACACACAAAACAAGAGAGACACAGATATACGTGGTTCACCCAGTTTAGGCTACGTCCACCCCGAACAACCAGTCCTTCCTTTCTATTATCCTGCAAAATGAAGAGACACAACCTACAGCAAATCCGCTGTAATATCCTCTGTCTTCTCTCACAGTCTCACCTCTCTGTTTCTCGCTCACACGGAATACACATCTATCTCACAGCCTCAAAATAAAATGCCCTCATACAAAGAGAGGGGTTGCCTTCTAGGGAAAAAAACCCTAGACTAAACATAAGTTCTACCGTTAGATCATCTACCTAATGAACGGCCCAGATTGAATAGAAATTATTATACTTTTAAAAGGAAATTTTACAGTTGTTTTTAGCTTCGGGGGCGCTGCCCCCGAAACCCCCCACCAGGGGGGGGCTCCCAAAGGTCGCAGTTGCCCCCCCTGGACCCCTCTTGCAGTGAATATTTTACGGGCAGCGTTGTCGCCCCCATTTTGAACTGGGGTCCAATGTGGCGATACTTTTGAATATAGAAGATAATCAGGCTCCACACCAAACAATTTTGTTAGGAATTTTTCAACAGAGGTGAAGGAAATGATTAGAGAAGTTCTCAATGGATTCATCAGGCTCCATTCTTAAACGACATATTTTTTCATAGACATCCCAGTGGCTATACTTATCGAAAGCTTTCATCATCATCTCAGCAAGTTGACCCGATGAATCGATAGAAGAAATAGGTAATGTATGACACCATCATTCAGCGTGACCTTGGAATGTGAGGGTGAGTAATATAGAATAGACATCGTCGGACTTTATTTGGCGATGATGGCGAAGAGTCATAACTTGAACCACATGCATACGAAAAGACAGTTCACCCTCACCATTGAAATTCAACTTGGAAAGGTTATGAATAATTTCCACAAGGATGGTACAATTAGGATTTTTAGAAAAACAACCTGGGATTATGATTTCAGGAAGAGCCATTTTAAATAAGATATTCAAACCAGGCTCTATGAGCACAGCCTATCATTTGGACCCCCTTCTATAGAATTTTTTTTGATGTGCTATAAATACGTCAACCATAGGGATCTCCTCGATATGGGGTCCCAACTAGACCTCGCATCATTTGGTGTACGAGTCCCATTCAATATCAAGGCCCAGTTGCCAAATACTCAAAGATCTACCTTGGCTCTAACTATCAGCATATTAGAGTGTTATGTTGTTATCTTCGAACAACAAGATAAATGTGCCTGGTGAGTGTGAAATGTAACTGTGTCAAGGTTATCTTACTGCAAAGGGGGGGAAAAAGTGAGCCTCTAAGTGAGAGGTAATAGTACCACCTAGGAAGAGACACATGTAAACAAGAAATGGTATATCTAGCATCCATTTGAATAGTCCACAACAATCGTGACATCCATTAAAACAAAAGTACAAGGGGAGACTTGTCCACCATCCAGAGGAGTGCCCGCAATGGATGTGATGGTCATTATAACTAGTAACTAAGGAAGGTCTATCTAGTATCCTCATGAAGTAGTCTACAAGGATGAGATAGTAGTGATAACCAATACAACACATTCCCAACAAGGTAAGTACTAAAACAATCAAAATAGTTCAACTATCTTAGTACATGTGAAACAAACATGAATTGCAAATGCCAAAAGAATAGTATTACCAACATCTACAAGACATGAATGAAAATGTGATGGCCTGAACAAGCTTCTATATTAAGGAAAAGTTCCAAGCCACATATGTACACCATACATCACTACCCCCAATAGTGGAACATTAGAGCCACTCCTTGCTCCTCAAAGAACTGACTGAAAAATATCTATGCTTCATGGGAGGAGGCAAGGTGAAAATTCCCTTGCTCATACAATGACAGGGTATATATAGCCAAGGATGATGCTTGACCCTTGTGACTCTTGGACTACCCTCATGACCATTCAACTTCCTATGACTTTTCAACTGACATGACTCTTCATCTTCATTGTGTGTGCATTGGACTTTCACTTTACATTACACTCAGCTCCAACATATATGGCCCATAATAGTGATGTGGCCTTGACAACTCATGACACATCTCAACATGACACTACTGACATTGACTAGCTGACTGTGGTGGCAATGTCAAGTTTTTGTTGTTGATGAGTGATGGATGTTTTCTTGGATGCGCTTTCTCTTCTCCTCTGCATAGCTTGATGTTGCGAGGTCATCAATGATCTTGTTCTTGTTAGATGGTTGCATGCATGTGTTCCCTTTGCTTTTTCTTTAATGAGATTCTTTCGTCCATCCAGCTACAAGTGAGTTTTCTAGCATGTTTGATCCTTCTTCATCTCATTTGTCATCTCGCCATGATATATCAATATACCTGTTCTTGTAATTCACTGATGATGGAATGACATCAAATCCAAAAACCTCCTACTCTAAGATGATGCATTGTTTTCCACGGATCAGACCTGAGACAGATGATAGGCTGGGAAGAGGGCTGAGTAAATACGCATTGCGCAGTTACAAATGACATGAAGGGAGATTCGTCATTGAGACTGCATAGTGTGTAGCTTAGGCTTGGTTGAGCAACTCCTAGGCACAATCTTCACTATCGGGGGGAACTGCACAATGGCCATTAGGAGGCAGGATTGTACAGTTGAGGTCACAAGTGGAAACTTCAAGGTGGGACCCTGGGAGGAACCTTTGTGCATTTTTCAGAGGGAAGACAAGACAAGGAAACAAAGGGACTAAAGAGGACAGTTCTGCCTAGTTTCTGGGAGCAGTGAATCCCAACAGCAGGAGACCACTAGGAAGACATCTTTGCATAGTTCTAGGAGGAAAGGAAGGCTCAGGTCTCTATGCATTGTGGGGTTCTAGTAGGCATGGAGGAGGCTTGATGACTAAATTTGTGAAGTGCGTAGTTCAGGTCAGGCTTTGAGGCAATTTCTGCACAATTCTAGGAAGGAAGGCAAACTACTCACCTCTGGGATTACACAGTGCAACTGTCTTGGGAGATAACCTCAAGCATCATGTAGTTCTAGGAAGCAGAGCACTGTCGCTGAGGGCTAATACTACGCAATGTATCTCAGTCAGGGTCTAGTGAAGTGGATTTGTTCAGTCAGAAGGATTTTCAGGAAAATGGCTAAGTGTGGCAGGTAAGTGAACTTGTGAGGACTTGACATCGTGATCACATACTTAGCATACTTCGACAAATGACAACATAGACCACTGGGAAAACAAGACAAAGAATTTCCCTCTATGAGACTATCTAGAGTTAAAAGTGACAAGTGTGACGCTTGGGATAGACCTTTGGACGACTGTGACGACACTTGTAAGACAGTTCTTACAACTTTGTGTATGAGTGTGATAGGTGTTTACATGGCTAAGAAAACTTGTATAAATAAAGACCAACCTTTAAGGTCACTAGAATGGTTTGTAAACATGAAATAACAACCAAACATTTCAAAATATAACACTTGATCCAACAAGCGAAAGTGAGCAAGACACGTAGAGGAAAAACATGGAATGACTTTTAGTGCTTGCAACGATGCATGTCATTGAAGACAAAATTCTATAAAAATGATAAGAAGTCCTCCAAGATACACTAAGAGGTTTATTTCAAAAGATGTGCTTTGTTTTCCATACCTACCCTCCAAAGTGTTATGCATCATATGGAGTCTTCATGTGGTCCTGATCTTCCATCATACGTTGGGTTCATTGGTCTGCTTATCTTTCTCTCCAGCTCCTTGAGGGTCATCTAGCATGTCATCCTTCTTCGTGGCCCCTGAGAGACACAATTATGTAGTTTCAGCGGGTATTGATGTTTGCGGGATGAGGCCCTTTGAGGAAACATCTACATAGTTTCAGGATGCAAGGCAGACTGAGCATCTAAGGGACAAAACTATGCAGTTTTAGGATGCAAGGCATTGCTACGGGATGAGACCCTAGGAGGACACATCTGTGTAGTTTCAGGTTGCAAGGTAGACTAGACAACTGAGCGACAAAACTACATGGTTTTAGGAGACAGTGGGTTCCAATTAAGGGAAGGACATTGGACGAAACCACTGTGCAATTTTGGATGGCAAGGGAGGTTGGGCTTTCTGTGCATTTCACAGTTCCAATAGGTAAGGGAAAGGATTGAGGGTTACACATGCAAAGTGTGTGGTTCAGGAAAGCTAGATGAGGCTAGGTTGCTACGAAAAGTCCGGAATTTGGCTAAGTGTGCGATTAGTGGAACTCATGTGAATAGTGATAGAACTTGACTATGATCACACACTTGAGCACTTAGTGATACAACATAGACCATTAGAACATGTAAAAACATATTTCTCTTAATGGAAAAACCTTTGCGACATCTTACAAGAAGTGTGGCTCCGATGATAGACTTTAAGAGGATAAAGGTGACACTTGTGAAAGAGTGTATGAGATGAGTGTGAAACATGTTTATGTGGTGAGGAAAACCCATTCTCACAAAGATTTCCCCTTGAAGCAAAACAAACTTCCCTTTGCATGACAAGAGATAATCCCCATGCCCAAGCATCACACATACTATATAAAGATAAAAGCATGAACTACTCTTAAGATGGAAGAGGGGAGCTTGATATATTCATCTTACCTATAAGTGACTAAGGAATGAATGGTCACGGGATCAATAGTAGTGTCCTAAATTTAAGTATAGGCCAAAATTTTGGAGGATGTTGCAGTTGCTACAATAATTCCTTAAATTTATGCGGTTTATGACAACAAGAAGGCATATCACTAGGCATCCTTTGTTGATATGGAAGGTAAGCTCTATGATCAAGTTGTTTCTATTTTGATTGACCCTAGATCAAATTATATTTATGTTAATCTTGACCTGGTGGATAAGCGTTGTTTGAGAAAAGAAGTGCACGCAGAGTCTTGGTTGGTGCAGTTGGCTACAGGTACTAAGAAAAGAGTTCATCATTGGGTAAGATCTTGTGCTTTTGAGATGAATGGTATGCTTACATCGGCACATCTAAATGTGCTTCCATTGGGATCATTTGGCATTCTTTTGGGTATGGATGATTGTACCTCCACAAGACCAAAGTTGATTGTTATCACAAGGCTATTGAGTTCCTGGATGGTAATGGGGAAAACAGAATCTTGCAAGGAAAGAATAAGCCTACATCAGTGAGGATGGTCACATTTATGAAAGCAAAGCATGGTTGCAGGAAGGGGTGTGTACTTTTTGAAGTTCATATTTCCAGTGACAAGGGTAAGGATGTTGAGGATGTGGAAGTCCTCAAGAGGGACCCTGTCTTGTAGCAGTTTCAGGATGTGTTTTTAGCATAGATTTCAGAGTTGCCTCCCCAAATGGTAGTGGATTTTTCTAATGAGTTGGTACCATGGGTAGCACCAACATCAAAGGCACCTTAAAAGATGAACACTTCAGATTTGGTGGAATTGAAGTTGCATCTAAAGGAAATGCTTGACAAGGGATACATTAGACCAATTGTATCACCTTGGGGAGCACCAATATTGTTCGTAAAGAATAAGAATGGTACTCTTAGGTTGTGAATTTATTACTGAAAGTTTAGCTAGGTGAATATCAAGAACATGTATCCATTGCCAAGGATCGATGACTTGTTTGACCAGTTGAAGGGAACTGCAGTGTTCTCGAAGATTGATCTGAGATCAAGATACCATCAAATGCACATTAAAGAAGAGGACATTTATAATACTTCTTTATGGACTAGGTATGGGAATTATGAGTTTGTTGTGGTTCCTTTTGGTTTGACTAATTCTATTACTACTTTCATGTGTTTAATGAATAGTGTGTTGTGTCATTATCTAGAAAAATTTGTAATTGTATTCATTGATAATATATTGATATATTCTAAGAATGAGGAAGAGCATGCAAAACACTTAGTAGTAGTATTGAGATTGCTAAGAGAGCCCCAGTTGTATGCCAAGCTTAGAAAATGTAGCTTGTTTCAGATAGAGGTACATTACTTGCAACATGTTGTTTCCAAGGAAGGCATAGAAGTGGATCTGGAAAAGATCAGAGCTATCATGGAATGGGAAGCTCCCAAAAATGTGGATAATGTCATATCATTCATGGGTTTAGAAGGTTACTATAGCAGTTTCATGAGGAAATTTTCACGGATTGCATATCTTATTACATCATTATAGAGGAAAGGAAATAATTTGATGGACAGAGGAATGTGTAGCAAGATTCAAGCAGTTGAAGCAGTTTCTTACAGATGCTCCAACACTAAATATTGCAGATCTAGATAAAGAGTTCGTGGTGTGCACATATGTTTACAAGAGAGGATTTGGTGAAGTCTTGATGTGGGAGGGACAGGTGGTGTGCTAAGAATCAAGGAAACTAAATGAGCATGAGTAGAAATATGTGACTCATGATCTTGAGTTGGTATCAATCATTCATGCATTGAAGATGTGGAGGAACTATCTTCTTGGAAGGAGGTTTGTGTTGATGAGAGATCACAATGGGATGAGGTACTTGTTTGACCAACAAAATATGAATGTCAGACAAGCTAGATAGTTGGACACACTTAGTGACTTTGAATTCAATATCAGATGCATTAAAGGAAAGGAAAACATGGTTGCAGATGCTCTCAGTAGGAGAGTGCAGGTGAACCATGTTGCAGTCGTGAGCTCCTATGGGACATATTTACAAGATCATATCTTATAAGTAGGACTATAGGATGATAGGTATCAGTAGCTTAAGCATAACATAAAACAGGGTACAGGTGAACAAGATGTGGATTATCATCTCACATGAGATGGTTTCGTGAGATTTAGGGACATGATCTATGTGTTAAACAATAGTGAGATCAAGAAGCTTATATTGAGGGAATTTCATGTGAAGTCGTATTTAGGTCATTCGGGATATCAGAAGGCATTGATAGTGGTGAATAAGTTCTACTATTGGCCAAATTTGAAGAAGGAAGTGGAATATTTTGTTGCTATATTTCTAGACTATGAGCAGGCAAAAGCTGAGTTTAAGTACCCAGCTGATTTGTTACAACGTATTCTGATTCTGGAGTTGAAATGGGAGGTCATTTCCATGGATTTCATTACAGGTCTTCCAAGGACGTCAAAGAAACATGATTCCATCATGGTTGTGGTTGATAGCTTGAGCAAGGTAGCTCACTTCATTCCAGTGAAGACTACTTATTCAGCAAGTGAGGTAGCATAGGTATTCATGAGGGAGATAATGAGGTTGCACGATGTTCCTAAGAAGGTCATTTTAGACAAAGATTCCAAGCTCACTTCCAGATTTTGGAAGAATTTATTTGTAGGTTTGAGTTTAAAGTTAGCCTTCATAACATCTTATCATATGTAGATAGATGGACAGATAGAGAGGGTCAACAGGATTTTTGAGGACATGTTGAGGATGTATATTATGCACCAGCAGAGGAGTCGGGAGGAGTATCTTCCACTGGTTGAGTTTTCTTACAACAATGGTTATCATGAGTCACTGTGTATGAGTCTGTTTGAGGCACTCTATGGATAGAGTTGTAATACTCCCATCAGTTGGAGTGACCCAGTGAACAGGGTACTTATTGGATCAGACAGGTTGGCAGAGATGGAACAAGAAACATAGTTTATAAGGAAGAATCTAAAAGAAACACAAGATATACATAAGAGTTATGTACATTAGCATAGAGCATTTAACGAGTTTTAGGTTGGGGAGCATGTGTACTTGTGTATCAAGCCCAAGAAGATATCCTTGAGGATTGGGTCATGTTCCATGTTAGCACCTTGGTATTGCGAGCCTTTCTAGATCCTTGAGAGGATTGGACTAATAGCCTACAGACTTGCATTGCCTCCAATAGTGAAATTCTAGGATGTTTTCCATGTTTCATTACTTAAAATATATGTGAAATATGTTGATCATATTATTGATTGGTCTTTATTGCAGGTGGATCCAGAAGGAGAATTCCATCTGAAACCTCAGTACATATTGCAGCAAAAACATCTCATTCTCCAAAACTAAGCAATCGAGCAAGTTAAAGTGTAATGGAAGCACTTTGGTTCCGATGAAGCTACTTGGGAGATGGCTAATAATATATAGGTTGTGTATCCTACAGTATTTGCTAGTGAAGGCAAATGAATTTTTGGTATATGTACATAGTTATGGAAGGTTATTATTGTAAATACCACAATGAGATATCGTATA
This sequence comes from Pinus taeda, assembly GCA_000404065.3. Classification (NCBI taxonomy): domain Eukaryota; kingdom Viridiplantae; phylum Streptophyta; class Pinopsida; order Pinales; family Pinaceae; genus Pinus; species Pinus taeda. The sequence continues at coordinate 93,714 of APFE030750537.1, read as the reverse complement.
AAGCTCTAATAAGTGTTATTGTTGTCATGTTATCATGTTTGTCATGATGCTTTTGCTTTTGGGCCGGTTATTCATTGTAAATACTACATCGAGTTAGGTTATAAAAATCCATAGGCAATATGTTTTGTTTTCAACGGTTTTTTGGTTATAGGTGTCATATAACACTAAGGATGGTGTTCCCCTACGAGGAAAGGTTCTATAATAGCCCCGGGTTAAAATTTCATGTAATAAAGTTAATAAAGGCAAAAATAAGACCAAGGTCATGGGACAAGTATTCCAAGTTGAATGTTGGGTAAAACATGCTAGTGGGAATCACTTTTTGTTTATTATGGCTAAGAGGAAATTAGAAAAGGAAATGGGAAAGGCTTTGAAAAGGAAAAATGGCATTATGGGCATTTTATTTATGCAAATAAAGGAAAATATGAGAAAAGGAATGTGAAAGGTCGCAGGTTGCATGTGAGGAGGAAATTAAAGGAAAATAGAGGAAAATGAAGAAATTAGAGGCCTCTATGATAAAAAGGATTTTGAGGATCAATTCATGGCTTTTGGTCAGTTTGGATTTTTGTCAACCTTTTTTCAGTTTAGCTTGGAATTTTCTTCAAAAAGGAGAGGATAACCAAGAGAAGAAAACAATCAAAGGAAGGACAAGAAATCAAATAAAAGAAAGGATCAAGTAAGAAAGAGTTGGATCAATCAGCTTCAATGGGAATACTTGTGAGTAACTGGTTGCATGTATGATTTCCTAGTTGGTTTTGGCATGCATGTGTGTATTCATTTCATTTGTTGTCATTGGCATTAATTTTTCCTGTTTGATAGTGTTTTCAACCTTGCCTTCCCATTTCTAAATAGCCATGGTGTGATGCAATTCATTCTTGGTTAAGCTTTGGATAGCTGAAAGGTTTTGGATCTAGGTGAGGTGGTCTCAGGAAAATCCCATTGGGGGTGGAGATGGGTTTCTCTGAGAAGCCCTCAACAGTTCGGTGGAGACAGGAAGGAATTCTGATACATCCAAGCTTGGTTTATTTTCGGTGACCTTGGGACCATTTTAGGTGAGATCATGGTAGTGTGAGGGTGGAGGTGGTTTAACCTCTAGATTATACTAGCTATTTATGTATTGTTTTATCCCATGAGATTCCATGTTCATGCTTGGAATATGGCATGGGGGTGATTGGTTGAAAGCGATATTTGGTTCAGCCCAATCTATGGTTAGGTCGTACGTGGAAGTCCCTTACTTGGTTGGCTTTTTCATATATTATGAAGATTTAATTTCCTCTTGTATTTTATGAGTAAATGTACTTGTTATGATGTGGCTTTGTTGGTTGTTATATCACTACTATTATCCTGATTATATGTTGGTTATAAGCATGGTTTATGGAAGATTCCATTTATGGCTCTTATCATGTATTGATTAGTAATGAATGGTTATTAAATGCATGACCTAATATATGTTATTGCAGATATTGTGAGAGGGCATTAGACTTTCTTGATGATTCTCAGCTAAGTTTCAGATCTCTATGTTTAGATATGCATTCATGACTTGTAGATTTAATGTTCACCATGTGTTTGATGTAATGACTGTCATGGTTTGGCCTGGTTAGGTCAATTTATTGTCTAAGTTTTGTGTTTGTTTAGTTTTCCTAGTGTTCTCAGCAGAGATATGGATCCTAGCCCTGAAAATTGGCTCAGATCTTGGGGGCACATGCACAAAACTGGGTAATTTATAATGAAATCTCTAGTACGTAGGGTTATCCACTTGACTGGAGGCTTGAATTCACTATATTGCCTTCTTATTAAAGCAAGTGGGATTCCAGGCCACTGAAAAAGAATTTTTTCTCAGGGTTTGGGCACCTGGAGTGGTTTTTTACCTCAATGGGTTCTTATAGCTCCTGAAGAAGGTCAATAAGGTTTCTTTTGTCAATTCCATTTCCTTAAGGTAATATAGGAGGTTGATTCATGTCATAGTAGCCCTCAACTCATTTTTACCATGGAAGGCTAATGAAAGTGGGTAAATGTGGGAGGTGGCATTACACATTCACTATGTAAAATTGTTTTTCTATCAATTCTAGATTAGATAATTGCACATTCGTCTATTGTACTCATATTATTCAATACTAAACAATCTTAGTTCTTGATATAAATAATAATAATTTCATTTTCTAAAGGTTACAATGAGATATTTACAAAGTGAAGCTCTAGTATCAAAAAGCATGAGTATCATATTCAAATTGCAAAAGGTTAGTATTCCAAATGGTTTAGACATTTACAATTCTAAAACTCAACATTATAGCTATAATTAACATTGTAACGTAGGCATGTTTATCGAAGCTTGAAAATGTGGCGTATGTAGAGCACTCTGTGTTTATGCACGTGCATTTTTTCTCCACGCATGCTTCCTCCAAAGAACCATGTATGCACAACCACTCTTGCACAACTTCCTTCACATAGATATTTTCATAGCTATTAAATATGCTCATAAATAATAATTAAATAAAAAAAATTCAACATAACGCAAATGCATAGGTTCAGAACTGTAGAGAAAATCCATAATGCGCAAAAAAACTCTTGAGTTTTCATTATATGAACCTTTGCACTTCATATAATTTCTTAATAATAAAAGAACCAATGGTCTTGTACATGCACAACCACCTCCACACAAATTTTTTTAAGAAGCTAACACCAAATAGTACTCTGCAACTGAAAACTCAAGAAAACTAACCATCCATATCCATATTGCATCCTCATATTAGCACAGTGTAATAGAAGTGAGTTTTGAACTATTTAGTCAACATTTTTTCTAGAAAATAGGACCAATTTTTGATGCAAGGATTGGAAGCAAGTCCATTCACATAAGCACCATTTGGTCTCCAACCTAATATCTAACTCATTAACTGTACTTTCTCCACATGTTCACCATCTATGACTAAATTCTCTCACTAGTCACATATAGATACAAGCTACTCATTAGTAGCACCAACAACACCAACATCAGATACACCAGCATGAGGTACATGAGCACCAACACCAGTACCACTGCCATCCGAAACTCATAGCTTTTTCTCTAATCCAGGTGTTAGCACCTAAATCCACCTCAGGCTGAAAGAAGACAAAATTTAGGGTAACCACAAACCATGCTCAGTCTGGTAGCTAGCCCTACCAGAACAGGAGAGGGCTCTCTCCCGGTCACACTCAATGAATAGATGAACGGACAGGGTTGAGGTGACTTTCAAACGAATTATTTATCTTAGGCTAGTAAGTGGAAATGAAAATAAGGAGTGATTTTTATGAAGGAATGTGTTTCTGGGATGTTATGGGACCACTAGACTTCAATGAACATAGAATTTAACATGAAAGCACAAATTATTTCGTGAGGCAAGGTAGGTTGAAAGCATAGCAATTTAGTTTTAAAATATGGCGGAATGGAAAGATTGATTAAGAAGGTGAAAAGGGCATGGGAGACATGAATCCTTTTCAACAGAAGAATGAACACTGTACATGAAATTTTCCCACAGGTAGAGCAATAAAATTGAATTCTACCTGATCTCACTCGAAAAATCTCACCAGAAATGAATACAAAATGAAACAATGGAACATAACAAAGAAATGGACAGATTGTTTAAGAAGGTGAAAAGGGCATGGACAACATGAATCACTTTCAATAGAAGAATGAAACACTGCACATGAAATTTTCCCACAGGTAGAGCAATAGAATTGAATTCTACCTGATCTCACTCGAAAAATTTCACCAGAAATGAATGTGAAATGAACTACAAAACATAACGAGATACATATGAAACATAAGAGAAACACTTGCTACACTCACAACCACAGGAATCTCATGAAACAGAGCCGCTGCCTTTCATTAATTCTCTGTAAAAATATACAATGCAGAAACAAAGTTTCTTTCCCACAGTCTCCCAGAAGTTACAAGCCAACCAGCCCTTTTGCAAATAGCTTTTCATACAATATATAGAATGTGTGAGGAAGAGATAGAACGCCCAAGGGTTGGGGAGTTACTCAAATCATTACAAAATGGAGATGGAGAGCCAACCATCAGCTACAGGTGCAGCACTGCAAACATGACATTTGGCTTGGGGTGACCATTTGCCTTCCTTCGCCACTTGGATAAAAGCCAATCTGGATAAAAAACACTTTAAATGCCCCCTTCGGTGCCAAAAAACCAAAGTGTAGATGATTGGGCCCACTTGGAGAAGTTACGAACCAAAATTTCGCGAAATGGAAGCAAATTGGCAATTTTTCCTCTGTGCGCCGCGCCATTTTCTCTGTGCGTCGTGCTACTTTGGGGCCTATTTGGGGGCACTTGTAGGTGTCCAAAAGGTGCCCAAGTGGGCTTGTTGGAAAGCCTATCCTATCTACTTTCTAACCCCACTAGAATTTTTGAATTTGGTGCTCATTTGCCCTCAAAATCTTCATTCTCCCAAGAATTCTTTCTGTGTGTCAAAAAAGTGGCAGAGGGGCCATTTTTGGATGTTTGTTTACCTCTAGGAGGCCCAGATCTTGTCAAAATTTCTTGCCTAGACACCAGTAGTTGTATTTTTCGATGATGAATCCAAATATGCAAATCGTTCCTCGATTAGAGCTCTATAATTTTAGGGTCGCGCCAGTGGTGTGGCGCACAGGGAGAAAAAACCTGTTTGTGCACAAAAATTTGTCAAATGACCAAAAATGCCCCAAAAATGCTCCAAATTTCTTGCCCAAACACCAGTGGTCATGATTTTTTATGTGAATCCAAAAATTTAAACCTTTCTTCATTTGGAGCTCTAGATTTTTAGCGTCACGCCAGTGCGCGGCGCACAGGGAAGTGGCGCAGGGCACTGGGCTTGAGGCGTGGTGCATATAGCCTGTGCATAGCCTTTTTTGCAGGAGACTTTTGGAGGCCTTCCTGATGTCCAAATTGGGTACAAGATAGTGCGTTAGAAAGGTCTTTGAGTCTACTTTCCAACCCAACTAGAATGTTTGAATTTGGAGTTCATTTTTCCTGTCAAAAGTCAAATATCCCAAGACAGGTCAAAATGTGCCAAATGAGGCTGCCTAATGGCAGAGTGCTGTTACAGTCAACTTTTGAATGCCTTCCTCAACTCCACATTGAGCTCATGATAGCTCACTGGAAAGCTATTTGTGTCTAGTTATCAGTTTACGTATCATGAAAGTAATTTGGCCAACCAAGTTAGGAGAAAACTTGATTTTCCCAAGGTCACTTTAGAGGTGTATCAATTCTCCCAAGGCGATTGTATTTTTGACATTTCTCTACAACCATGACACCTGTGTAAAACTTGAAGGAGGTTTGTCTTAATTGGCATATTTTGGACAAAACCCTCTCTCAGTTTTCCCAAATTCATCTTTTCTTGCTCAAAAACATCATTTGAGTGAAAACTACCCCGATGTGTGGAACAAGAGATTTGTCGAAATGAAGCGAAATGAAGGGGATACGGAGCTTCTAAATTCTTGAAGAAATTTTAGAAAGTAGGGAGGGATGTTAGGAAGTAGGGGAAAGTGTAATCTCAGAAATTGAGTGAGGGGAAGGGGCCCAAAAAGGCAAAACACAGGCCCAACCTAGAAAATTGCCAAGTTGTAGCAAGAAACTAGGGTTTGTGCGAAAATGAGGAATTTGGGGGATCTCAGTGATGGGAAGTGTTTGATAAGGTATTTTGAGGATAAGGGAATGTGTATGAACATTAGGACACAAGTTTTTCCGATGATTTGACCGTCCAAGAGAAATTGCCTTCAAAACCCTAGGAGAGGGAAATGACCTCACCTAGACGCAACTGAAGCATGAACAAGGTGTAAAATGACCCAGTGGGACTTGACATGATAATGAAAACCCTTTGAATGATTGTACACTCAGTTGAATGGTGACATGGACCGACATTTGGACAACTTTGACAAGGGTAAAATCAAACCCTAGACCTAATGCCTAGTGACCAAATTTTGCTTGAAGACTCACTGAAATGACAAAATTTGACCTTGACACCTTAAAATAACCTTGTAAGAGCATGTTTGATCACTGGAGGAAGGCTACAAAGACTGACACTAAAATTGGCTTCAATGGGGGATGGTAGCTCCTTGGAGGTGCCAAGAACAACAAATCTCTGGAAGAGCTAGACAGTGCCTTTTATCCATTGGGCTATGGAGTCCATTATTCTGGCAAACCAACATGACTCAATTTATTGACATGAAACTTGACTCAAACCAACTAAATGCAAACTGACATGACTAAAGAAACTTGAATGAACTTAAAACTTAAAGCTTGGTGGTAGTGCATGACCACCTTTATTTCTTACAAGACTATATATCATCAAACTATATCAAACTGCCAATGTAACCAATCAAGAAGATGGCTTCTTGACTGATTCTTCCGATCAGATCTTCTGGTCAACAATTGATGCTGGTAACTGGGCATCCAAAAACACAATTGGCCATGATCTCCTTCATCACTGAATACTGCAATAATGACCTTCATTGCTAACTATAACAGATTTTCCATTGGATCATAAAAAACATGAAGATTTACCTCCTGCTGAAGAAACAAGATGTCTTTTTCTTTTGATTCTGATCTTCCTTCATAATGTACTTCAGAAAAAGTATGTTCCTGGTCTTCAAACAGTTCTAAACAAGTAGATGAGTTGATTTCCTCTTCAAAAAACATTTCAAGACATGAGACATATGAAGAAGAATCTGAATGGCAATTTTGATTGCTCTGGTCTTCTACAGTCTGAATATATTTTTGATCATCTTGACATGATATGAAAGCCATATTCTCATTACATTCATCACATTCATCAATCGTGAGAAAAGCAACTTTGAATGATTCTTGAAACCCAACACTAACATTTTTATCATCTACCATACATTCATCCAAAGAAAGCTTTTCACTTACTTGAACAAATTTCTCATCTTGTTGTCCATGAGTTGATTGGATTACCTCTTCATGAAGGCTTTGTTCTGATGATATGAGAACATTTGGACCCAACACTTTGTCTTCTTCTATGGACCAATCTGAAACGACACATTTTCTTTCATCACTTTCAGCCATATGGAATTCTTCAACTTGTTGATCTATTAAGATGTTCACCGGACTGTCATCCTTTTCAAAAGAGGAAGAAGTTTCACCAACACTTTCTTGACCATGTGTGCAATACAAATCTACTTTAGCTTGAGCTGGAACATGACCATCCAAGAGTTGATCTATCTCGTCTTCAGACAAAGGAGATAAGACCTTTTGTTTCTTTTTGCTCAAACAGTGATTGTCTTCAATATTTTCAAGCGAAGGAGTATATAAATTTTCCTCATGCTGTTGATCCATCTCATGTAATTCATGTTGACTGTCAAGATGCAAAATTCCTTCATTTTCCACCATACTACAATCTTGGTCATGCTGCAAATTTTCATGATTGTCTTTACGCTGCTGAAAGGGAATTTCATACAGGGCTTCCATGATCGCATGATCGATAAAATTATCCTCCTCATAATATTTTTCAAGGCTCTCAATAAAACCATAAACATGCTTGCAACAATCATGAACTAGATTCAATGATGGATAAGAGTCTTTATATCTTTCAATGAACAGGTCATGAAAATCCTTTAGACTGTAAATACAAGCAGCAGGAAAATTTTCATACCAAGATTGGGCTTCACCTTTTAGAGTGGCCATGAATATCTTCATTAAGAAATCTTCAGGAAAATCAACCTTCAACTTGCGAATATGCATGTGAAATCGAACTAGATGTCAAGCAATGTCCTTCTTACCATCATCTTTAAACATAGGCAGATTCTTTGACCAATCTACCTTCGGAATTTTATTTGGGAAGCCTGGGATGTGATCTCGGCTCATGGGAGCGTATCTTCTTGTAATTTGCTCTATTTTAAGAAATCTCAAAGCTACTGATCTCCAAGCAATGGAGTCATCATGAAGCACCTGATTGCTGGATTCTTCAGTGAAAGGAGTCGCCAGGTGAATGATTTCAGCCATCTTCTTATGTCTGATCGTTGTTCACCATCAACATCAGATTTGAATTTGAGATATGTCCTGGGGAAAAAAAATCTTCAAGAAAACCATTTTCATCTCCAGCAGATTCGCCACTATGTTAGCACCTAAATCCGCCTCAGGCTGAAAGAAGGCAAAATTCAAGGTAACCACAAACCACACTAAGTTTGGTAGCTAGCCCTACCAGAACTGGAGAGGGCTCTCTCCGGGTCACACTCAGTGAATAGATGAATGAAAAGGACTAAGGTGACTTTCAAACGAACTATTTATCTTAGACTAGAAAGTGGAAATGAAAATAAGGAGTGATTTTTATGAAGGAATGTGTTTCTGGGATGTTATGGGACCACTAGACTTAAATGAATAGAGAATTTAACATGAAAGCACAGATTATTTCGTGAGGCAAGGTAGGCTGAAAGCATAGCAATTTAGTTTTAAAATATGGCGGAATGGAAAGATTGATTAAGAAGGTGAAAAGGGCATGGGAGACATGAATCCTTTTCAACAGAAGAATGAACATTGTACATGAAATTTTCCCATAGGTAGAGCAATAAAATTGAATTCTACCTGATCTCACTCGAAAAATCTCACCAGAAATGAATACGAAATGAAACAATGGAACATAACAAAGAAATGGACAGATTGTTTAAGAAGGTGAAAAGGGCATGGACAACATGAATCACTTTCAATAGAAGAATGAAACACTGCACATGAAATTTTCCCACAGGTAGAGCAATAGAATTGAATTCTACCTGATCTCACTCGAAAAATTTCACCAGAAATGAATGCGAAATGAACTACAAAACATAATGAGATACATATGAAACATAAGAGAAACACTTGCTACACTCACAACAATAGGAATCTCATGAAACAGAGCCGCTGCCTTTCATTAATTCTCTGTAAAAATATACAATGCAGAAACAAAGTTTCTTTCCCACAGTCTCCCAGAAGTAATAAGCCAACCAACCCTTTTGAAAATAGCTTTGCATACAATATATAGAATGTGTGAGGAAGAGATAGAACGCCCAAGGCTTGAGGAGTTACTCGAATCATTACAAACTGGAGATGGAGAGCCAACCATCAGCTACAGTTGCAGCGCTGCAAACATGACATTTGGCTTGGGGTGACCGTTTGCCTTCCTTCGCCACTTGTATATGAGCGGGCCCACTTGGAGAAGTCGCAAACCGAAATTTCGTGAAATGGAAGAAAATTGGCAATTTTTCCTCTGTGCGCCGCGCCATTTTCTCTGTGCGTTGCACTACTTTGGGGGCTGTGTTGGGGCACTTGTGGGTGTCCAAAATGTGTCCAAGTGGGCTTGTTGGAAAGCTTGTCCTATCTACTTTCTAACCCCATTGGAATTTTTTAATTTGGTGCTCATTTTCCCCTCCAAATATTCATTCTCCCAAGACTGCTTTGTGTGTGTCAAAAACGTGGCAGAGAGGCCATTTTTGGATGTTTTTTAACCTTTAGGAGGCCCAGATCTTGTCAAAATTTCTTGCTCGGACACCGGTAGTCATATTTTTCAATGATTAATCCAAATATGCAAACTGTTCCTTGATTAGACCTCTATAATTTTAGGGTCGCGCCAGTGGCGCGGCGCACAGGGAGAAAAAACATGTTTGTGCACAAAAATTTGTCAAATGACCAAAAATGCCCCAAAAATGCTCCAAATTTCTTGCCCAAACACCAGTGATCATGATTTTTTATGCTGAAACCAAAAATGTAAACCTTTCTTCATTTGGAGCTCTATATTTTTAGTGTTGCACCAGTGCGCGGCGCACAGGGAAGTGGCACGGTGCACTGGGCTTGAGGCGCGGTGCATATAGCCTGTGCATAGCCTTTTTTGCATGTTACTTTTGGAGGCCTTCCTAGTGTCCAAATGAAGCGAAATTAAGGGGATAGGGAGCTTCTAAATTCTTGAGGAAATTTTGGGAAGTAGGGAGGGATGTTAGGAAGTAGGGGAAAGTGGAATCTTAGAAATTGAGTGAGGGGAAGGGGCCCAAAAAGGAAAAACACATGCCCAACCTAGAAAACTGCCAAGTTGAAGCAAGAAACTAGGGTTTGTGCGAAAATGAGGAATTTGGGGGATCTCAGTGATGGGAAGTGTTTGATAAGGTATTTTGAGGATAGGGGAAGGTGTATGAACATCAGGACACAAGTTTTTCCGATGATTTGACCGTCTAAGAGAAATTGCCTTCAAAACCCTAGGAGAGGGAAATGACCTCACCTAGGCGCAACTGAAGCATGAACAAGGTGTAAAATGACCCAGTGGGACTTGACATGATAATGACATCCCTTTGAATGATGGTAGACTCAGCTGAATGGTGACATGGACCGAAATTTGGACAACTTTGACAAGGGTAAAATCAAACCCTAGACCTAATGCCTAGTGACCAAATTTTGCTTGAAGACTCACTGAAATGACAAAATTTGACCTTGACACCTTAAAATCACTTTGTAAGAGCATGTTTGATCACTGGAGGAAGGCTGCTAAGACTGACAATAACACCAGGATGACTCAATCAAATGCTAAATATCAATATTTTAAAAGCAGTATATATACTTGAATTCACTGAATAGATATCAGAAAGAGTATTTTATAATATTGATAGATACGACCTTATCAATATCTTTGCAACTGGAGTTATAATTGTGATAATGTGATTGCGTATGGATTTACTTAATGAATATTAATAGTTGTACTTAACATTGATTAATTATTGCATGCTAAGTATGAATACCAAGTTTTGGATCAAGAATGCAGAGAATTGTTTCAACAATTTGAACGTTTCCTGCTATCATTATAAAGATAACGAGATATAGTATGTTATAAACATGAATATTAAATTGTGATAAAAACCACTACAACACGCAAAACTTAAATAGATAAATGATATTTGATATTGTATATGGCTTTGATCTTTCCACACTTACTCTCTGCATCAAAAAAATACTCTGCACTTGCATACATGTTCAAAGAAAACATACAAAATGCATAGTACTTGGTGTGGAAGAAGATGATTTTGCAAGGATCTAGAGAAATCACTATTGCGTAGTTCCATAGATTCATAAATTCCCAATAATAACATTAAACCAGACTTCAGTGATTCAATAAATCAGAAAATTTATTATACAATAGTCAAATTCTTCAACTAAATAATAAAGGGTAATTTTAAGCTTCCTTGTCTTTGTTTTCTTGTGCATGTTTATATGATTTTGCATACCAACTAAAGTAAAAGTATCTAATGAACCTTTATAACTATATGCACGTTTATATAAAGAACATTTTACAATACAATAATAATTAATTTTACAATAATTACTCTAAACCATGATACCACTAATATCAACAGTTTTATTTCTACACTTTGTTCTACATGTAGTATTAATAACAATTGCAACAAGTAAAATTTATTTTTATATTATAAAAATCATGGAATTATATTTTTTTGCAACCACGAGAGGAAGTTCAATGTGCTATGGTCTGCACAATGAGCTAAAATTTTTCCAATTGAACTTCCTTCCACGCAATAATCTTCCTTCCGCACTACCTACTTGCATGAAATTCGAAATGGAATTTTGCACGAGATATCATTACTTTATTTAAATGTCATATTCATATGAACCAAATGAAGCAAAACATAAAATTATCTAAAGTAAAAGTATCTAATAAACCTTTATAACCTTATGAATGTTTATATATAGAACATTTCACAATAAAATAATAATTACTTTACAATATTTACTCTAAATAAAATAAGCTTGAGGGTTTCTTCAACTAGCGGCATGAAAGAAATTGTTCATAGGTGGTTGTGTGTGTACGAAGATGGTTGTGCAGACAGAGTTGTGTGGAAGTGGTTTGTATATGAAAGAAGTTGTGCGAACATGGTTGTGTGTGTGAGAAGGGGGTTATTCAAACAAATATTTGACTAGGTTGATCTTATTTCAAATGAACTGTATTTTCAATTAGTGAACATTTATAGATTTAGCATTCATGTCCATGAGTGCGGAGCTTTTTTTTAGTGCAAAGAGTGAGTGCGAAAAAGTTTAAAGCTAACATACAATGCCACACATTCAACTTCTATGCATTATTTATTATTAAAATATTTCCAATATTATAGCCTTGCACATATGCTTAATTCTTTAATCACTTGATTGCTAAAGTTTCGAGCACCAAAGAACTTGATTTTGCTACACTACGAGAAGTGTTCACTAAAAAATGTGCTTCTGCATAGATTTTTCTGAACATATCGAAATAATGATATTATGTTGTCAATTATTTTTACCAATAATATCGTAGACATAGCGATATGCCACGTCGAAGAGTTGACGTATATGAGTGTGGAGGTTTATGTTCCTTGTTCCACACACAATTCTTCTACACATATTTGAAACTGTTATGTGGTCATTTTGAAGTAAGAGAACTGACTTATGATCCAAGTGTAACACTTATTATTTAATAATGTTGAATTTAATTATTATTGTGTGCAGACGAAGCTATGTGAAGATGTCTTTAATCACCTAAGATTACCATATGACCTAAGTTCTATTTAGAGGAAGCATATGTGAAGAACAAATACACGCGAGGATTTCTTTGATTATGTATACCGAAGGACGTTAAAGTAGCTATCTAGAGATAGTTGTACGTATCTGACAACAAATGCATGTGCGGCAGAGCTTTGACTATGTCAAAAGATTTGTCCAATAATTAATAAATAAATATCTTTTTTAATTATTATTTAGTAATGTAATTCATAACCATTGGTTCCTCCTCACAACATTTGGACCCACATCAATTAATAACAACTTCAAATGTCAATGGTTGACCGTTGTGCGAAGAAAGTTGTATGCCAATGTTTTTTGATATGCTTTAGTGTCAATAAAACAATTAATTAAGGGATTTCATTACAAGATTAAATGTGAACCATTTTGGAATTTTTTTGGCTTATCAATTTTGAATTTTTCACAACTTTTCTTCTGAGATATCCATAGTATTAGGCATTACTATTTATCCAATTGTTAGGTCCCTATAATCCTAGTGTATTCTCCTTATTGTTATTGTTAGTGTAGAACCCTATTGTAATCGTTGTGCCTACATATCCCCCATGTTGTTATTGTTGTGCCCCATAGAATCCCAATATTGTTATTATTGTTCCCTTACATTATTATTGTTATCTAGGCTCTAATTATATTATGACCCCTTAGACTCCTATATGTACCAAGGAGGTCTTATCATTTGTATCATCCAAGAATTGTTCATTTATGTAATGTAAAGGAGGTTTCCCCCTCAAAGAAGTTAATTTCTAAGTCGTTGATTTGTATTTTCTTCTATTTTGTGAGTTGGTTTCATAAAACCGATTATTATTTAGATAAATAATGTTACGTATAGAACATTACCAGATCCGTGGAATCATTTTGTGTTAATTTTAAGTGATCGCATTTGTACACAATATTTTTGTCCCATTGTATTGAATACTTGTAAAATAATGGAAATGATCACAATGAACTTGTATCTATTTTATTTCATACATGCCTACTATTTAGTACACGTATATCGACAACATTAAAGCAATAACTGTTAGCAAAGTAAGAAAGGAAATAATTTTTGGCTTTCAATATTTATTTTACCACCTACCATTAATGTTCACTTTGGTATTTCAATTGTTATTTATTGAAAGTGTTAAACATGTCGATAAATCTATAAATCAAATATGAATACGGTAACGAATAAGAAAAAATGGTGGTAAGAACTACTTGCATTGGACTGTTAAGTCATGATTAATAACTTTAGTAAACAGAAACCTTTGTCAGAAATCATGAGAAAATTTGTAGGCAATCAGTTGGAATGCATTCATAAATCAAGTTTCCTTCAACATTTTTCATACTCTAGTATCAAAACAAAATGAATCATGAATGATTTAGTGGTGGGGTCTAGGTCAGTAACTAAATCAATTTGTGATAGAAGTAGCTGAGCACATCTGCACAAAATATTTATTTACAATTGTTTATAGATATCGTTGGTAGTTTCAAAGCTTAATGTCATAATCACGAAATATTATTTTATATTATTTAAAATGAGTGTTATTAATGCCTATATGCACTTAGCCATTTTGAAAACCTATGCAATGGTCAAATTGTACAAAAATTGCAACCAAAAATCGTGATTCCAAGAAATTCTTGCCAAGTTTTAAGCAATTTAAACCTAAAATGCACCGAAAACCTTTCAAAACCTAGAATAGATAGACAACGGTCTTATATTGTATCACATATTTATGTTTGTAATGACATGTATTTCAATGATATTAAATCAAGAGAAAAATGTACAGTAATTGCACACTGTGGTTTTGCAAAATCGATATTTATTTCCATTACTTCCTATAACCATTGGCTTTGATATTTGCAATGTTGGCATTATGAAAAATGTGTTGTCCTTGATGGAAACCTACTTAATGAATATATCAACATGATAATATAAAGATAAGTATTCAGGCCAATACATATGTGACAGAAATTTGGATAATGTAATATCAGTTCAGAGACAGAGGAATGATAAAGATGATGTTTTAAGCAGTATACGTGGGTCCTGTGAACAAAGGTCGTGTACATATGCGGGTATGGTGAAGAAAAGTCATGTACAGTTTCTGCACCATGGTATTCTAAATACCAGGGGTCTTTACCATCGTATTCACCCATAGTAATGAGTGTGACAATGGATATTTGATTTTGTAAAAGAATACCATTAGGATAACTACGAAATTGGCCTAAGTTATTGGCTTGGTCCTAAGCTATATAAGGAGGTCGAGATCAAAGTGCTAAGTGTGCATGTATGGGGTTTTTGATGATTGGTTTTGTTAGTTCCAATCTTCGCAGCCTGTCACCAGGGATCAACATGAGTTGTTACTATGTTTGGTTTGGTTAGATGTTTTACACATGATATTCAGCACAAAACATTTCATAAGTCTTTTCATTAGGAGCAGCTCGGAAAGAGCTTTCCAACGGTATATTACACTCCAAAAACCGCCTCCCGGATCAAAAGATATGACCGAATGAATGGTTGAGTCAAAGGTACTCCAGGTATTGAATGATTCAGAAGAAGCTAGGAGATGTCAGTGGCTGGTTTTGTGGTTGGATTGTGATGGAGAAGGAGAGAACATAACATTTGAAGGCTTTTTATCATGCTACTAATCCTCATCTCAACATATGGCAAGCTTGTTTCTCTACTTTGATTGAAAGAGATATCCTATGTAGAGGGCACTATGCATTACTAACAGTGAAATTGCTAGTGAAAGGTATACAGTTGTTGGTCTCATGGTTCTAGAGAGGAAGTACTTGAAGATTTATAGATGTTCATTCAATATTTATTGGGAGTAGCTGCATTGGGAATTTTTCAATGGTTGTGCCTTCGTTTGGAAGCATTCGGTTCACATGGCTGCTTTCCTCATTTGGGCTCCAAGGTTGATCAAAAATCTATCATTTTTCTATCCTCTTTTGACCTCCACTATCCTCTTGTTGCTCATCATATTCACCATTAGCCCACAGTTGTAAATAATGAAAGCCTAAGAAGTTATTGGGATGTGTTATTAAACTGCTTCCTGTGGAAACATCTTCTATACCTCTTGATTTTATGTTTTCTTTGCTTCACAAATCTGTAGGCTGCAACCTTAGTAGCGAATACAAAACTCTATTAGAAGCTAGAATTGCCTCTCAATTGGAGAATGCAACCATTGATTACTTTTTGTTGCCAATGTCAAATACTTACAATGGATCTGGTTTTGATGCTGAGGTAGAGAGTATGAAGCGAATAGTTTCCACTTTCATGCATCAGCAATCTGTCACACTTGAGGATTGTGAGCTGAAGAATATAAGCATAACTCCTATAGTTTTCAGAAAATTTTTACTGTGGCAAACCTCTAGGATGTATATCTTACTCGAATTGCTAAGGATGCGAGATTAAATCCAAGCAAATTCATAGAACTTGTTGGGATTTTGCCTTGTTCTACTTGTTCTAGTCACGATTTATTATACAAAACAATCCACACATATCTCAAAACACATCCTGAACTATCAAAGGAAGATCGTCTTGCTATCTGCAAAATATTAGATTGTCAAAAAATTGTCACAAGAAGTTTGTGTTCATGTTATTTAGAGTGAGTTGATGCCCCTTCGGTTGATAGTGGAAGCCATGTTCATGTAACAATTGCAAAAACACACAAGTCAAAATTTGAAATCAAAACAATGAAAAATTGAAAGTTAAGCTAATCTGGGGTTCGGCGTTGCGCTTCTGCGAGTGTGGCACTGTGCTCCTAGGTTTAGCACTACACATAGAGGAGGGGGACATGTGTGCCAAGTGGCACTCATCAAACACATATCCCACAAAGTAAAAAAATTCATTTTGGCACAATTTCAGCTTCAGGTGAGGGTGGTTTGGCAGAGAGAAGGCATCCAGTTGATGATGTTCGAATGGATGCTATCTGGGCTTCAGCTCTGATCTCAACATCAACTCAACTTGATATAAAAAAAAGAGCACTTGTAGCACAACCTGTAGCAGATTTGGTAAATGACTGCAGTTCAATGGCAACAAGAAATATGAATGGCACTGACATCCACAATGATGGGACTGATTTTCACCAGTGCAATCGTGTTGATTGGGATGGGGATCTCTCCATGAGTTATAAAAGAAGGGTTGAAAGGCTACACAATATGGAACCATTCAGAGGTTATGGCACTCAAGAAGACATAGTTGAGTACTTAGGTCTACTTTGGTGAATATTGATGAAATGTTGGAAAAACATGAATGCAAGATCCAATAGGCCATCCACAAGGCACAGCAGGACAGAGAATACCAAGCACAATGGGGCGAAGGTCAAAGTGGTGTTTTATTTTGGATCAACAAGTACAATACTGTGGGAAGAAAGTGTTTCCTCAAGCTGATTTGATGTGGAGTGAAATTCTTAGAACATAATTCTCTTAACCGTGTTGCACTCATTCCATATTCCAGATTACCAAACTTCATCAAGGGAGAAGAAATGAACCCTGATGCACCTTGTAAGTTTATTCAACATCACACAAGATCAAATGAGTTCCCTAATTATTCTAGTGTGAGGGGTTCAAGATCAATTGTTTATTCTGTCTATCATTGTTCTTATGGACCGGAAGATAATAGGACTAAACCGGATCCTCTTATAAGAAAGTGGCAGCAAAATATTCAAAAGAGAGGATGTGGGTGCCATTTCATCGTGAAAGAAATGGTTGCCAGACCAAGGTTGCCATAATTACATACAACACATATGTCCATGAGGATAATAGTTACTAGCCATGTCATGGGAAATTGGAAAACTCTGGTGATCTGAGGATTAGGAATGAACCTCGACTTCCAAGAGAAATGGTGTTATTAGTGGAGGCGAGGTATAATTTGGGATTGCCAATCAACGTGGTTTATGAGCAACATATTTTGTAGGTGGCCGAGGAGCGTTTCTTGGAGTATTTTTCAACAAATTAGATCGTCGGCGAAAAATTCCATATGTGGGCAAAGTGTTACAACCGAGAAATAAACTGTTCCATTGAATCCTATCATTCTTTT
The DNA here is from genome assembly GCA_000404065.3 of Pinus taeda. Lineage (NCBI taxonomy): Eukaryota > Viridiplantae > Streptophyta > Pinopsida > Pinales > Pinaceae > Pinus > Pinus taeda. Next base: position 76,132 of record APFE030750537.1, on the reverse strand, counting down.
ATGAAAAGAAGACATCTTTGTTATCATAGAAATAAGTCTCTGTAGAGAATGGATTGGTTGATATTCACATTACTAAAAAGGGTGGAATAATGTTACTAGAAGATGGGTTGTTTCAAAAATTCTAGTCTTGTAAATAACTATAGGTTGAAGCACATGTAGATTACTTAAGGCTGCTTGAATGTAGGAATAATAACCATCATGCAGTAGATTGTATAACTATATATCAATTTGTATCAAGGGATTATCCTATTTTACTTTTCATATGAACTAGTAACTACTTGAAAGGCTGCACCAAGCATTGAGAACTTGGGCTATATTGTTGGTTAGTTTTGCTTCCTTCAACAGAATATTATGCTTTTGATGTTCGTCAAGTTTCTGTCGAGCAATTATATTTGATAGAACTATCCAGTGTCTTCACATACATTATTTGGCATCTTTTGGTTCTTCAAGTCAAAGAAAGCCTACAATATAAAGTGCTTTATATGGATTGGTAGTAGTTCAATAAATTATGGAAATCCCATCTCTTCCTATAATCATGTAAAATTTGGAGGAATGGATCACACATCTTACCAATATTTAGTGGAGAGCATACGCAAGTTTCCATCTCAGGAAAAATTTGCTGCAATGATTAAGGAAATAGATGTTGTTGGAAGAGCAGGAGCGTAATGTGTTTTCTGAAATGATGGGCAATGAAAAACATTCTGACAAAAAAGGAGGAAAACCTGCTTCACATTTTGTTGATCCAGTTGTAGGCAATGCACAAATCTAGCAGTGGTTTAGGAAATATTAGATTTTAAGGCTTAATATCAGCAGTCAAAGATTGAAATAGCAGTAAAAGGGTAGATTTTGTGAAATTCCACCCTTAAAGCAAGCAGATCTTAACCAAAATTCACTAATTTTGGCTTTCAAAACAACTCTATTTTCCATAGCTCATGAGAGTTTTATTGAATATTGTTTAGTTTTGATATTGTTTCATTATAGGATTTTAATATTAATTGTATTTTTTTTATTTCCTATGTTGATGAAATAAAAATATATTTGTAATTTAGTATATATAGGATTAGTTTTGAAAATGTAACGGTTCGATTTTTGCAACAGGAAGAAGCATTTGGACTGTGTAAAGTTTTATTGAATATCATAATAAAGTAGTTTTTGCCCTTTAGGCCTAGGATCCATCACGGTGCTTAAATGTCCAGTATGCTTTTCTCATAAATTCATTTATACATTATGTCTTTTCTGCTATTTTGTGTTGCAGCATTCTCTAAGAGATATGTTAGGAATTCATCTGTAACAATGCTCCTTACATGATGATTTTGATGTCAGTTGTAATGGTTGTCTTAGCAGAATTCATCCGTTGTTAGATGCTCTTTTGAGCAACCTCGTTATTCTCTTTCATCTAAAGTTGTTGTTGCAGATCCATCCTTTGTTTGATGCATGCAGGGCAGCGGGCTTTCTCCCCTATGCTACTCACATTCACAATATTTATCTGGCTGAACATGGCACTTAATTTGTCCCAAGTTTGCCGGAAGAAACTGGTATCAACTCTATAGCCCAATCATCCTTTCACTTGTTGTTTTGACCCAAAAACTTTCAAACAAAACCCCACACTCCATAGCTAGCCTAAGATTTCATTTATTGCAACCACATCTTGTTGGCAAAGAGAGAGCCCTCCCTAGTCTGGCAGGACTAGATTCCATATCGAAGCTTGGTCTGTGGTTACCTTGGAATTGTCTTTCTCATCCTTGAGGTTAATGGTAAGTGCAGTGGAAGAGATGATGCAAAATATCACCACAAGGAATGAATATGATGTTCAAGACCATGGCTCGTTGATTGAAGAAGAACAAGTGGTTGAGCCAAAACATTTTCTTTCTTATCCCAGTTGTTATAGATCTAATAATGATTGTTTTATAGATCAACTTGGAGAAGAGAGATCTATTGATCTGACACGTATTCTTGATGATGTGTTTTCTGCTGATGACTTCCCTAAATTTGATTAGTATGATGATGATCATGTTCTCCAAACAGAAGCTAGTCTTGCAAACAAATCAGTAGCTGGTTTGTGGAAGGAGGAAGTTCACTTTCAGCAACTCGAATACAATGATCATTCATTGCATATCAACGATGGAAGTGAAGAGGAAAGTACAATAAATGTTGAATTAAGTGAAGGATCTTTTCCTTTTTGTTTTAATTCATTTCAGTTCATCAGAGACAACTTTCATGCAATCAGAAATCAATCGTTGATAAGTTTTGATCTTGACCATCTAGAGGGAAATAAAATCCTTGTTCAAGATTTCTCATATCTAGATTTGTAGCCCCCAAATGTCATTGAATGTCAAGTTGCAGATGAATAATCAGAAGCTGGAACATATGATCAAATGATGCAAGATGATTCTGCACCATTCTATTTTGAATCATTTCAGTTTTTGAAGGGAAATTTGCATAGTATATCTTCAATAAAGGATGAGCAACCTGTAGAAAATCGTGCAATCGCATTGGAACCAATAGAAAATGGGTTGCAAAAATCTTTTCAAGATTTTCACGATCCAATAGCTGATGTGTTGAATGATGTCTGTAGTCAAATTCCTTCTCCATTAACTAACTGTGAGCTTGGAAAAAGTAATGATACAAGATTGATCTGGTAGCCAATTTCTTTGTCATTTTTAGCAGGAGTCTCGTCAGAAAGCTCAGATGAAAGTTTGCATTCATGGTATGAGGATAAGAAAAGTAATCCATTGGATGAGCTAAATCCTAGTGTACATGAATTTCAAGATCCTTATGCAATATCTTTGGAGTCAGATAGAGAATTCGTATTATTCAATCTAGGAAAATTGGTGTCTGTTTACAAGTTTTCATGGGAGTTGCCTTTTAGTAGTTCTCTCTTGTTGTTCATAAGCAACCGCTTGCGGAGAATTCAAATAGCAGCCAGAATACTTACTTGGTTGCAATGGTTGTTTCATTTCACTTGATCAGGTGATGAAATGGAACAGTTCGAGTAGGTTTTAATGAATAAGACATGAGCATCTTTTCTAGTTTGTTAGTTGTGTTCTAGTCATGAGTCAGTCTCAGGTTGCATTGTGTTAGTATTTAGTTTTTGAAAAGATTTGACTCTGTTTCTGAATGGATAAGACTACTAGGTCTACGGTGTTCTTGGCACCTCCAAGGAGCTACCATCCCCATCGGAGCCAATGTTAGTGTCAGTGTTTCACATTGCCATCAGTGATCAAAATCTGCTCTTTTGCATTTCATAGTAGGAGTCCCATACTGATGAGTTTGCATTCCATTAGGTCATGGATTCACTGATGGTAGGGTTTTCTTCAGTTTTTCCCTCATGATCTGTACTTGCTAATCTTCTTCCATATATTTCAGTCATGGCTCATGTTCACTTTGCAATTCATTTCATTAGGCCTTAGGGTTTGGTCTCATTAGGTTTTAGGGTTTTCAACACAGTCAAAATTGATGGTTGAATGCTAATAAATATCAAAAAATATATGAGGATGCCAATAATGATCAGCAAATTCATAAGTTATTATTTCGAAAGCTTAATGTAGTTCTCACCTCAAAACTTGTTTTGAGGTGAAAACAGAGCATTTTGTTTTTATCTCTATTTATGATGTAATTTCATGTTTTCATATGTAATATTGGTTCCCGGCTGCTCCTAAGCATCTAATGATGTTTCCAAGCACCTGACACTACAAAAATCAAGTCATCATGAGCACCAATTCACTTGCAAAACCAAAAGAGAAACAAGCACTAAAACCCTAAATTCCTCTCCCACTAAGCTAGGGTTGGCTATGCGAGCAGAGATATCTAAGTAGAGGAGGCATGAGAGATATCAGAAGGTATGAGGCCATTTCATATCATCGAACATCAGGTCTCCATCATTTGTCAAGAAGTCATTCCAAGGAACAAGCCATTCACCAAACATAAGGGACAAATTTTATTCAAACTATGTTTCTGAGCAAGAAAAGATGAATTTGACAAAATTGAGAGAGGTTTTTGTCCATCATAGACCCAAGGCAAAACAACTCTTTCATTTTGTACACAGGTTTCATGGTTTTAGAGAAATGTCAAAAATACAGTTGCTATAAGAGAGTTAAAGCACTTCTAGAGTGACCTTGGGAAAATCAAGATTTCTCCTAGCTGGGTTGACCAACTGACTTGTTGGATGATTTAAATGATAAGTAAACACAAATATCTTTCCAATGAGCTATCATGAGCTCAATTTGGAGATGAGGAAGACCTTCAAAATTTGACTGTAATAGCTCTATGCATTTTGGTAGCCTCATTCTGCACATTTTGACCAGTCTTGGGAGATTGAGCTTTTGACTAGGCAAATGAACTCCAAATTGAAAAATTCAAGATTTTCTAGAAATTAGAGTCAACAGGCGTTCCAAAAAGCTATTACATTCCCAAATGTGGACACCGGGAAGTAGTCCAAAAGTGCACTTTTGAGGGGTGGCACTGCACTTCTGGAGATTTTTCCCAGAAAAGCCCCAAAACACTTCACATCACCAAATTCCATCAAATTTCTTCAAGTTTCCCTCTTTACAAGTAAGTATCCTAATGTCTCTTGTTGTTTAAGGTTTTTCTATCAAGTTTTTGTGGTTTTCCACCTCTAAAATCAAAACCCTATTTTCTATGGCAAACCCTAGTTTTCCTACCATTTATCTCATGAACTAAAACCCACATCTCTACTATTTCTATACTACCCTATCAACTACTTATCTCTCCCCAAACCCCCCTCACTCATACATTTTTCCCACTCCACTCCTCCACACCATTGTCCATAACACTATCCATATATTATCACATTGTTCAAGCCAAGGGACACATGGAGGGAAACATGGACAGACACAATGATTATGATTATGAAGAAGATGCAAAGTGACAAAGAGGATCATGTCATTTTGACTCCCATTGAGCGAGATATTGAACAAGATCGGAAAACTTGGCTTGGGAAGGTCAACATAAACTTTGAAGGACTAATTGACAAGGCCAACAGAGACAAGGGAATGCTCAGGCACATGTCATATCACTACATGACTCAAAACAAAATTTGTAACATGAGAATTAGGAAGCTTAAGGCTAGGTTGAGGAAAGCCTTAGAGGGAAAGAAAGAGCAATATAGGTTTTAAATATTAGCTAAAGCCTCACTAGCCCATCAAAGTAGCTGATGGTGGTGTCCCATGCCAAGTTTGGGCAAGTTTTGGAAATTTTTTTGCATTTTTCAAATTTTGAAATTTTCGACGCAGAAAATTTGCCCAAAAGCACAGCACCACCGGAACTGCGCTTTTTCCTAGAGCATCAGATGGAGAAAAAGTTTGTATTTTTTGATTTAGAATGATGGGAACATACAGCCTGGAAATTTTCAGAAGTTTTGGAGCAAATCTATGTCACCAAAAGGTCCAAAAACTACCAAAACATGACCTTTTTGCCTCATTTTGGACACACAGATGCAGTCTTGGGAGATTCACGTTTTGAGGGGGTAAATGACCTCCAAATTCAAAAATTCAAATTGTTCCTGAAACTAGACTTGATTATATTTCCAATGCGCTATCATGGGCTCAATTTGGATGCCAAGAAGGCCTCCAAAAGTGACCTAAAAGTGGTGTTGCGCCTTTGACCAATTTGCCCAAAAAATCCAAATTTCGCCTGTTTTCACTATAAATTCACTTTCTCTCTCCTCATGGATAATTTCACTAATGTAATTGATGACATGTCATATAAATGTAATGGTAAAATAGTCTTAGAAGGTAGATTCATTAGTTAGAGGTGGTTTTGAGGCTAATGAATCAGTTTCCATGCTTATAGAGGCAAGTAGTTACATTGTCTATATTCCTGGTGCATGTTCGGAAATGGTCGTAACAGCCCCTCTTCTCATGGATTCGACCCTTGATGGTCAGGATGAGTGGTTTTTAGGTCTATATTATGTATTTTCTTTGTCATTTGCAAGGTTTGGATTCACTTGGATGCTCTGAATATTGTACATCATTGTAAGCAATTTGGCAAGGAAATTAATAGGAGTTGCAGCTATTTTTATGGGATTTATGTGGTATGGTGCTTTTGCATAGTTTCTTCTTTTGTTATCAGTTTTTTACATGTTTATGTATGCCATCATCTATTTCACTGCTTCTAACTGAATGATATCAAGATAGATAGGTAGAATTCATTGTTTGCAGTGCTCTACCTTGGGAAATCATTTAGTATTCTATGTTTTCTGTTGTTTGAGAAGGATACATGATCATTACATGCCCTCCTCAGCTCCTCACCAGTCTATCCTTTCACCCCATCAAGCTTAAGGTGTTGAAGATCATACCTACATTGCCCCATAGAACACCCTGCATTCTAACCTAATTTCCCAAACCTAAACTGCCCAGCTCCATCTATCCGGCGAACACCAACAAACCCAATCAAAACCTTTCGAGCTACTATACCTAGCCTAAAATCCCTATCTGATCCAATCACTTTGACTGAGATCCATAAGGAGATAGCCCTCTCCCGACTTGGTAGGGCTAGCTACCAGGATAACCTTGGTTTGTGGTTACCCTAGAATTGCCTCCCTTCAGTGTGAGGTCAATCTAGGCGATAACAAGTTTGATCTAAAATAAGTGTGCACCAAGGAGTATGATTATGGGTCAGATCTATTAGATCTGAAATGACTACATATTGAATAATCTACTTATGGTTTGATATATCTGTGATGATGATTTTATGATGTGTATTTGTTATGTTGTGTGCCGAGATTTGGGTTTGGTAGGTATTCTAATGTGTAGCGAAGGTTTGACTCAGTAATTACATATTAATACATAGGTATGCTTTAGAAAAATTGTGTACATATGTGGATTTGATTATGGATAGTCAGGTATACATTCTATAGAACAGACAAATCTGTACATGGGTGTCAAGTATAAAAGGTCTGTACATACGTGAAAGTGCTTTATAAGAGTTGTGTATATCTGCTAGGGTTTTGCAATATGAGCTAATGATAATGGTTGATTTATTATGTTATTTTTCTTGTTGTCTATCGATGAAGTCTATTATAATTATCTTTGTTTGATAGCATTGTTCGGCCTGAATTGATTATGAAGTAAAGTATTGACTTGCGATGATGTTGTTAGGAGATAATTTGTATTTGGTTCAGTGATTTATGTTGGCTTCAATATTTTTTTAGTTGATTGATTCAGTGGTATAGTGATATAGATTTAGCTATCAATATTTTGAGATTTGTATGTGAGTATGCTTTAATGGAACACATACATACGCAAGTATGAGTAAGAATTGTAGTGTATATATTCTGACATGTGTTTAGACAGGGCTTACTATGACAGAATCTGGTTTAAGGTATAAACAATATGTTGTCTGTATTCTCATGAATAGGTATATCGTGATATAACTTCGTCTAGTTGTTTGAACAATTTATTTCTATGTTTGACTTTATGATGTGGTTGGTTTATTGATTAAGTGACTTGGTACAGTGTTGGTTTCAGTATTGTTGTTTGGTATTTGGAATGGAACTAGTTTGAAACATTATGAAAAGTGATCCATAAAGAACAGAGGATAAGGGGATTGTAGATCCCTTCTAGTAGAAGCTGGAAAACAAGAAAGGTTGTAGCCTTCTACAGGTTAGTGCCTACGTACTAGTTTGAGTCTGCACTAGTACAAGTTTGTAAGAAATTTCTCCTTACAATAAAAGAAGACAGAGACGAAAATAGTGGTGGTTTTTTCCCACATTGGCTTTCCACCTAAAAGTCCTAGTGTTCATGTGTCGCTTGTGTGTGATGGATTATTTTGTTCTTATTACACATGGTTATGGTTTAATTAATGTTTAATGGAGTTACTGAAAAATTTAGTGAACTGGATATATGCTACTTGTCTTCATCACAGTTGCATACATACGCATTTTTACTTCATAACATTCGCATACATAAATCTGAATAAGAAAAGAAAAGCTTAAGTAGTTTAAAATATTGATTCACCCCCCCGCCCCTCAGTATTTCTAATAACAATTGGTATTAGAGAATGTGCTTCAGAAGAATCTTGATCGCTTAAAGGAAGATTCATCAAGATGAGCAATCAAGAAGGAGAAACATCTATCAGGCCACCATTATTTAATGGATCTAATTTGGTTTTCTATAAATTTAGAACAAGAGCTTACCTACATTCTCTTGGATTGTATGTTTGGGGAATCATTGAAGGAGGCTATCAATATCCATCCTACATTCCCACAAATGAAGCAGAAAAGAAAAAGTATGAGATCAATGCAAAGTTTTTCAATGCTCTATTAGGAAGCTTGGAAGAATAAAAAAATTTCAAAGTCATGCAATCGAATACCGCAAAGGCTATATGGATCAGAAGACAACATGAAGGTAAAAAGTGCCAAACTTCAAACTCTTAGAATTCAATATGAAACTCTCAGAACACATAATGATGAAAGTATTGCAAGTTTCTTTCTTTGGGTAGATGGGATCATTAATTCAATGAGAAATCTTGGTGACGAAATAAAAGAATCATCATTGGTTGAGAAAATATTAAGATCTCTAACCCCATAATTTGATTTGAAAGTCTCTGTCGTTGAAGAAATGTAGGATTTGAAGAACCTTACTATTGAATAACTTCATGGGATTTTAACAGCCTATGAAATGAGAAAAGGAGGTCCCTCAAATATCATAGAAGCTTCATTCAAAGCTACTTCTAAAGGAAACAAAAAGGAGGAGATCAAGGAATTAGGGTATGTATTAGATGAAGAAGAGGAAAACTTAGTAAACAAACTCCAAGTAGGCACTGGCATATTCATAACTAATATTCCATTCAAATGTTTTTTCTTGTGGAATAGTTGGTCACAATTCTGCTAAATTCCCTTATAACTAAAACCATGAGAAAGAAAAAAAAATCAGCAAAAGTAAATTCTAGAGGAAGGTTAGAAAACAAGAGAAGCTTCTACACACACAAAGATAGTGATGGTCTTTCAAATGGAAAAGAAGGTGAGTCCGATCAAGAATATCAATTACTTATGGAATTTGAAGATAAATGTATTGATGAATCTGATGATGTCTTTATGGATTCCCTAGAAGAAACGAATAATCTCATAGAAGAAATAAATCAACTTAAAATTCGTTTAGAAGAAGCTAAATTAGCAGAAGATGCTCTGAAGAAACAAATCCTAGAAAAGGAGAGGCATAATGAAAAGTTAGAACTAGAAGTTGTAAGACTAAGGAAGTAACTTGAGAAAGAAAAGTAGTTAAACCTTAGATTTACTAAAGGATATTGTACCTTAGAATAAATCATCAAAACACATTGCTCTCCTCTTATAAAACTAGGTTTTGGATACAATGGAGAGTCATCAAAGACTGTAAAATCTTCTGAAATAGGTATAGGAAGCTATCTCAATGCAATAAAAGGAAGTAGTCAACAAAATTCCAGCTCTCAACAAAGGAATAAGGGATCAAATATTTCTTAAGTAAGTCACCCTTATAACAATAAAAGGGAAAGCTACATAAGAAGGTAATACACTCCCAGGAAATTTTGCTTTAATGTTCAATGCTTCACTTGTCATAATTTTGGTCTTAAGGTTGCTCAATGTGTTTCTTATAAGACTATCATGACTAGAGAAGCAAGAAAACAAAATAATGAGACCGAGGTAAAGAAATATTATTACAATACCTTCTCACCTCTTCAAGATGAATATTAATGTTCCTTTTGCAATAACTTTGGGCATATGGAAACTGAATGAAAAAGTAAAATATGATCTACTCTTAAATATGAATGAAAAGAAACAACATCTAAGGTATGGAAAAAGAAAACCATAGAATCTGAGAATTGTGGTTTAGCTTTATATGCAGGAGATCAAGAAAAATTGTGGTACATTGATAGTGTATGTTCAAAACATATGACAGGTGATAAAGATAAGTTTATGTCCTTTAATGAAATAAAGAAAGAAAAGAATGTAACATTTGGAAATAATTCACCTGCTGCTATGAATGGAAAAGGAATTGTTTTGCTGAAAGAAAGGGTTAAAGATGAAAATGTTTTGTTGGTTGATGGATTAAAACATAACCTATTAAGTGATAGTTATATGTTCGATCAAGGGCACGAGGTGATTTTAGACCAAAGAATTGTGTGGTATGAAATCTCGATACAGGTAAGATCATAATTGATGGGCCTCTAAATTAGACATAAATTAAGGCCCATGCCTCTAGATTAAACATAAATTAAGGCCTATGACCATCCTTTAGCATATTAAACCTCTCTTTTTGCATTATATAATGTATTTTAACTTTAATATATTCATTAGCAAGGTTTATGAATAATTTCATATCTGTGCCTAATATTATTTATTTTTGTGGAATATTATGAGAATATTGGGCAGATTACGAAGATT
>APFE030750537.1:3107-65553 GCA_000404065.3 Pinus taeda | reverse complement strand
TGAGAATATTGGGCAGATTACGAAGATTTGGAGGAGGCAATAATTTAGGGACTTGCTCCCTACTATAGGAGGATCACTATTAAATAATAAATCAACAAGATATTATGGAATTATGGCAGAGATTGTGGAACTCCAATGATTGAGAAAATCTAGGAATGTGTTCCCTGCCATTTAATGCAGATTCCTAGTATTAGGAATCAGATCCACTAATCAAGGGATTTTGGTGGGGAAAGCTTCCCCCTTTCATGAGGAATGATTCCTAATCATTATGTATAAGTACCATGTCCAATTTTCCTTTAGGGGGAGATTTTCATTAGGGATTTTGTGGAGAGAACTCGTATTTCTATAGCTCCATTATATTTTCTTGCAGGGATGTAATTGTATTGATGAAAATAATGAAGATTGGTGTCATGTTCAAATTCTAAATCTTGTTCTCTTCCATAGGTATCTGAGTTTCCTTGGGCTTTCCAATCCTAGGAGCCTCAGAGCCCTTTTGTATCATTGTATTTCCTTCTTTTCACTTCTTATTCACATGCATCTCTTATTTTTGTTTCTTTCTACTTTTGTATTTAGTATTAATGATTTCTTGTTGTAGGATTCGGTTAAATGGTTGACATAAGTTTTTTTGAAGGATAGAAAGCATCGTTTCATCCTCGGAAAATATTTTGAAGGTCATGTTAATCATTGAGCTACTTGGATTAGCTTTCTTATTCCCAAATCTAGATTTCTATGACTCCTTTATACCAAAGAACAATACATTTCTGTTATTTTTTAGAGCATGCTAACGAGCTTCAATTGAGTTGGTTACACTGAATTAGATAAAAAAACATTATATTTCATAACAAAAATTAGCCAATTTCATTTGCACTTGATTAGGTTAGGCATTTTATAGATTTACTAGCTCACTAGTTCTTGAATTTCTAGATTTTTGACTAATAATGTTCTGTTATTTTTTAGCGTGGGTTAACAGAGGTATTTTTTAGTGATTCCACTTGGAATGGAGATCTAAGACATCCTAGTCAATAAAAAAATTTGTCCCATCCAATTTGGATTTTATTTTCTTGGTCATTCGATGAATTATAATTTCGTATAGTAAATTTGTAACATCCTCTAGTAAAAGAGGGGATCCTGTAGGAGAACTAGTACGTCCTGTAGGAAGTCCTGTAGCGGCCTGTTTTGAGCTTGAATTGAGAAAAATCATGATTTAAGCTTGTATTACGCCTCTTCTTGACCTCCATGTCATCAATTCCATTTTAACCCTCTTCCTCCATACCTGTCTCCCCTGCCAAAGAACAAGTGAGGATTAGCATTTGCATTTATAAAACAAAAAGATTAAAAAAATGAGTTCTTTTATATTTACACATGTACACAGCATTTAGTACTCTCTAGATCATTTTTCATGCTCAGATTATTTAAAACATCACATGTGACAAACCGGGTTAAAATAAGGTTCTTTTGCAAGAAAAGTGTGTTAATAAATAGATAGAGGATTTCATGTTATTTTACAAGCATTTTTAAATTCAGTCTTTCATTCCTACAAATAGGCAGCATTTCTTTTCTCTCATGACAACAAAGGAAGGACACATTGTATGTTGCACATATATTTTCGATGCCTCTTAATTTTGTACAAACCCGGGGTTGATAATTAAAATCGGTAGCCTTGGCAGTTGCAACATTCTTGTTGCAATACCGAGGCTCATGAATAATAAATGGAATGAGAACTCCAAATAGTGTCTACGTCTTGGAAGGAATTTTAGAGCATTGTTACTTGAGAAAATCAGAAGAAATTTGGCTCTGGCACAAAATATTGGGACAACTAAGCTTCAGTTAACTACATAATTCAAACAGGATGGGAGCAGTTCACGACTTTGCTAACATCTCTCTACCAGAAAGTACCATATGAAAATCATGTCAATTTGGTAAGAAAACTAGGGTGCAGTTCATACTGATTTGTGTGGTCCTATGAGAAAGAAGTCTCCTCGGGGGGGGATGATACTTCATATTATTCATTGATTATTTTACTCATATGTGTTGGATTGGATTATTAAAACATAAATATGAAGCATTTGATAAATTTAAAGTATTCAAATATTTTGTAGAGAATGAGTTAGATTTGAAAATCAAATGCCTTAGATCTGATAGAGGAGGATAATTTATATCATATGATTTTTTCTACTTTTGTGAATAGCATGGCATCAAGAGGCAATTTTATATAGCTAAAACTCCTCAACAAAATGGGGTGGCAGAAAGAATAAATTGAACAATCCAACAAATGGCATGTGCCATTCTTAATTAGTCTAGAACACCTCATAACTTCTAGGGATAAGCAGCACATACAATAGTAAATATCCTCAACAAAGTTCATATTTGAGTAAACAGTGACAAAACTCCTCATGAATTATGGTTTAGTAAACCTTCAACTATCAAGAATTTTAGGGTCTTTGGAAGAAAATGTTACATAAAGAATAATGATGATAAACTTGGAAAGTTTGAAGCTAGAGCTGATGAAGGAATTATCCTTGGATACTCCTCCAGAAGAAAAGGAAATAAATTCTATAATAAAATACTTCAAAATATTATTGAATGCATTGATGTTTTGATTGATGAAGCATCCATGGGTATCAAAAAGGAAGCACCAGAAGATGATGAAGATACTCCTACAAAAATATAAAAGGATGTTGGAGAAGGAATTTATAGTACAGAAGTATCAGAAAAGACTCCATCAAGGTATGTTCAGAAAAATCATCACAAATCTCAAATTATAGGTGATAAGGAAGTTGGAGTACAAAATAAAAGAACTCTTGTTGTAACTTCTAGTTATCTAGCCTTATTATCCACAATTGAACCACACAACGTAAATCAAGCTAGCAAATATGAATGTTGGGTTAAGGATATGGATGAAGAACTTGACAAAATAGAAAAGAACCATACATGGGAATTAGTACCATTACCTCATGATAAAAATGTTATTGGGACAAAATGGGTATTAAAAAACAAACTAAACAAAAATGGAGAGGTAATTAGAAACAAAGAAAGACTTGTATGAAAAGGTTATGCACAACAAGAAGTAATAGACTTTGAAGAAATAATTGCACTTATAGCCGGGCTTGAAGCCATAAGAATGTTCCTTGCATTTTCAAGCTTTCATAACTTTAAAGTATATCAAAGGGATGTTAAATCTACATTTCTAAATGGGAAACTAGAAGAAGAAGTTTATATTGAGCAACCTGAAGCGTTATTTCTAGGAAATGATAAAAACCTTGTTTGCAAACTCAAGAAGGCATTATATGGAATCAAATAAGATCCTCATGCATGGTATTATCGCCTTGACAAATATCTTCAACAACAAGGTTTCACTAAGGGATCTACAGATAGAAATATATATATATAAATATATATATTATATAATATTATATATATATATAGATGGATGATGGTAAATTGTTAATAGTTGTTTTTTACGTAGATGACATCATATTTGGAAGCAATGAATAATCTATGAGTCAAAGTTTTTGCTCAGTCATGCAACAAGAATTTGAAATGTCATTACTTGGTGAACTAACATACTCTCTTGGTCTTCAAGTTCAACAAGTAAAGAATGGAATCTTTCTCTCGTATACTAAGTACCTCAAGCATATTTTAAAGAAGTATGGAATGGAAGACTGTAAACATGTATGCACACCAATGGTAACAGGTTGTAACCTCAATTCACATGATGATTCTCCCTCAGTAAATCAACTATAGTATAGATCTATGATCGAGCTCTTTCTCTACCTCACAGGCACAATACCATACATCATGCATGCAGTTGGGATTGTTGGACGGTTTCAAACAAATCCTAAAGAAACTCATCTCCATGCAGTCAAGAGAATATTCAAGTACCTACAAGGAACTTAATATTAGGGTCTACGGTATCCAAAAATGCATATTTTCCTCTTCATGCCTACACAAATGCAGATTGGGCAGGTAATGTTGACGATCGGAAAAGTACTAGTGGAGGAGCATTCTATTTGGGACCCTACATGGTATCATGGTTTAGAAAAAAACAAAGCTCCATTGCATCTTGTTGTACTCAACTTCTATGGATGATGCAAACATTACAAGATATTCAAATCACTTATCATTAACCTATACCTATTTTGTGTGATAATACTAGTGCCATAATTATTTCTAAAAATCTTGTCATGCACTCAAAAACCAAGTTTATTCCAATCAAATATAACTTTCTGAGAGAACATGTACATGAAAAAAAGGTCAAACTAGAGTATGTTCCCTCAAAGGAACAAGTTGTAGATATATTTACAAAGGCTCTTCCACATGATTCCTTTGAATATCTCAAACATAAACTAGGAGTGGTCTTTGCCTCATCACTTCATTAATTATTCTGACAAATCTTTCATATTCAAAGGGAGCAATACATTTGTTGTTTTGATTATATCTTCCATGGTTGTTTTGATATGTTATTGACATTACATCTAATGTAGTAACTATTAGCACTCCAGGTACCTCTCCTAGGTTGTACCTTGCAGATGCTTGGAAACATATAAATCTTCAATATTGTTCTTTGAACTATTGGAATGGATTGGGGTTTGGATCAAGTCAGATGATTGTCTAAACTCTATTTTCACTCAAAATATGCATGAACACCCTCAGCTTGACAAGGCTTTCAACCACTAATACTTAATAGTTTATCAATTCAATGAATAGATGGAGAAACCTGACTATACCAGCAGATACTTACATAGACACATATGAATGGCTAGCTACATAAAGTAAAAAAAGCTTTCAAATCTAATTTATCAACGCAGAGATAAGATGACAGTTATCTGGCATTCGACAGAGAAGAAAACATGAATAGCCCATTCAAGTGTAAGCTTGAAATAGAGGAAAAGATGGTGATTGAACATATAATAGAAAAAGAAGCTTGTATTACTGGAATGAAGATAAGATGTTGAGAGGAGAAGAGTCTCCACAGTCTCCAAAAGTTGAACCCTTGATACTTCTAACTTTCAACCATTTATAGACTTTTTACAATGCTCTCGAGCTCTCTGAGGCTCAAGGTGTCTTAATATATCCCCTCTAGCTTCTAACTGCTTGATGCCATGATTAGACAGACATGAGCCAGAGGTCTTTTTTCTAAGAATGCAATAACCAAATTCTGGTAATTTTGCCATGCTGTCAGGTAGCTCACTCGTGCTAGTGATGCTCCATGATCACTTCTGTTGGTTCGGCTGCATCGCATTGTGGCTTTTTCCTTTTTACGGCTTTCTATCTCTCGGTCCTCTATCTACTAAGACCCCTTTCTAAGCATTAGCAATCATTGCTAAATGCTTCTAAGGATGGTGGCCACCTATACTGTAACGGAATGGTCTTCAGGCCTTTGAAATCCTTTCAAATACCAAAAACGATTGTTTTATGTTTTACACAAAGAAACGCTGCAACACTGTGCAATTCCACCAAAACTCTGTTCATTTCAGACTTCAAAAGTTCTTAAATATGGTCTATTCCTCTATCGGGTCCATCCTCATCACTATCGCAAGTTGCTTCGGCCTTGCTCCTTTGTATTTTAAAAATACATAAAAAATCATGAAAATTGGCTCCCTCCGGGCTTCAAATATTATATATTTCCCTTCACGAACCTTTTTGGGTCCGAGTCTTATGGCATCGGCGATGTTTCTTTGTATTTTGTTAAATAACAAAATATGTGAAAATACATTAAAAAACGCCTTTCAGCAGATCTCAAAATCTATGCAATAATGTTTATATAGCCATTGGGTCCGGCTAATCACATCGCATACATGTATGGGTATAGGCCCTGCTCCATAATGTTTCTCCGATTGCGATATCACAACGCGATTAGTCGCAATCACATATCGTGATAGACCCGGGCTGTTGTAAGCACTCTGTTGTGGTTTTCGATTGCGATTTACCGATCATATATGGACCATTGATCGGCTAGATCTGACGGCTACTGTGCCTTCACTTGTTTATGCCTCTGATACTCTGTTTTTCACTGTTTTTACGTGTTTTGGGCCTCCTGATAGTGTTTCTCAGCCATTCTAAGGGTTGTTCTCATGCGATTGTTTTGATCTTTGGCATGATTTTATGAGATTTTGAAGACATAGAGAGCATATTTGGATCCATTTGGATCAAGACCCGGTGAAATTATAGATGCGAGAGTAATATTTTTGAAGTCCGGCTTATGGCCAAAGTGGAGCAAGAGGAGACGTGGTCGTTAGAGCTAAAACAGGGGACCTTTCTGCTAAAAATAACAACATTGAACCTCAGGGACTAACACTAGCTCCTTATGGGGATGAAAACCTCCCTGTGAGGTTTCAAGAACTGCAGACTACTGCCTTTCTAGTAACAACCAAAACAAACTTATTTCCTAGTGTTCCATTGGGCATGGATTTTATTTTCATAGAAAACAAAAATTGAAAAAAACTATTACAATATTAAGGCCTTAAAGCCTCATATGAAGTAAAGTTTCAAAAACTCCCCATTGATTGGGCCATCAAAAACACCTTCCCCCTCCAAATTGTGCAGAATGAAAGTATTGTTCATCTAAACTTGTGCAATGACAAACGGTCCCATCCAGAAGGCATCAAATTTACCATGTTTTCCCTTCTTTTCCTTCAGTGCATCCCATTTGAGAACCCAGTGACCAACCTAAAAGCTATCCATTTTTGCCTTTCTATCAAAAGTTTCTTTGATCTTCTTCTGGTGAATTCTTAACTTCTCAACCAGTTGTTCTCTGATCTACTATAATTCAACCAAGTTACTCATTCTCCTTGCTATCTCATTCTCTTCATCCTATTCTTCTTGCAAGTATTTGGCCACAGGGAGAATCAGCTGGATAGGAAAAGAAACATCAGTGCCGTAAACCAGCTTAAATGGAGAATTTCCTAGGGACTTCTTGTTAATAACTCTGTCAACCCATAGTGCAAACTTCAACTTGGAATCCTAGTTCTTTTTGTTGTCCTCCAACAATTTTTTGATTATCCGTACAAGACTCTTGTTAGATGATTCTGCCAGGCCATTTCCTTGAGGATAATATGAGGTAGAATGCACCAATTGAATGCCCATGGATTCACACATGTCCACCAATTCTTCTTCCCTGAAAATTGCTGCATTATCAATGACTAGTTTGGTTGACAACCAAATCTAGTGAAAATATTCTCATTCAATAACTTCATGATAACTTGATGATTAGCATTTTTAGTGGGTATGACCTCAATCTATTTGGTGAAATAATCAGTGGCTACCAAGATCCATTTGTGATGGCCACTGGAATGTGGATTGATCTCACCTATAAAGTCTACGCCCCATTGCTGGAAGGGACCATTGGTGTGTACTAGCTTCAAGGGCAGAGATTTTAGCTATTGTTTTCCTGCAAACCTCTAACATTTGTCACGAGACTTCACAAAAGAGAACACATCAGAGAATAGAGTAGGCCAATGATACCCAACTCACAGGATCTTGTGGGTCATGGTTTTCCAATAATGATACCCTCCGCAGATGTTAGAATGGAACTGGTGTGTGACTTCCACAAATTGTCCTTTGTCTAGACATCTCAAGAGGATCCCTGATGGGTCTTTCCAATAAAGAAGGTTTTTATTAATGTAGAATTTGGCTGATCTAAGCTTAATGGCCCAGGCTTGACTCTAGCTAAGCCCTGGAGGGACTTCTAGCTTCTGCAAAAAATGAACTACACTAGAATACCATTCACAGGTGGCTAGATTTTCAGCCAAGGACTGATTCTACTCTCGATCTACTGCTGCTTCCTCTATCCACTCACCACCTGAATTTGAACCCACGCAATTGATGTCTAACAAACTACAATTTTCCTCAGCCATAAGCTTAGCCAAGCCCTGGCCTTTGACAAGCTTGGTGGGATTCACCTCTATGTTGAGCTCTATGAATTTTGCAATCCATTTAGCTCTCTCTCCATCAATATCTGGCTGAGTTAGAACATCTTTTACTAAGGCTAACGGTACATATGCAATCACTTTGGAATGCAAAATATAAATTCTGAATTCCTTTAAAGCTTTTATGAGAGCATAAGCTTTTTTTCCAATAAGGTCATACCTTAGTTCAGCGTCCCTAAGAGTTTTGCTGAAAAAGGCCATAGGGTGTTCTACGCCTTCATCATTTTTTTGTAATAGAACCACTGCAAGTGTATCATAAGAGGCAAAAGAGAAGATATAAAACTCCCTAGTATAATCTGGGCTGATTATAGTGGGAGCTTCCATGATATCTTGTTTGATGGCTTCGAAAGAGCTTCTTGCACCATATGTCCATTTTATTTATAATCCTTTCTTCAGCATGGAAGTGATGTGCTTCACTAGCTCTGTGAAGTTTGTAATAAACCTCTTGACAAAGTTAATCTTACCCAAGAAAGATTGAATGTCCCTTTTCAACCTTGGGATGGAAAATGTCTGAATTGCTTGAACTCTTGTTGGATCGATCTTCACACCTTCAACAGAAACAATATGTCCCAACAGTTTTCCTTCTTCTAGAGAAAATTGTGACTTCTTTGGGTTTATAGAAATTCCAAAATGTCTGCATTTTAGAAACACCTTCTTCAAATGCTGCAAATGGTCCTTGTGGCTACTAGAAAAGGTTGTTATGTCGTCAAGGTAAATAAGGACAAACTTGTCCTTCTCTCCCACAAAGGCTATGTCCATGGCCCTCTGAAAAGTAGCCCCACCATTCATCAATCAGAAAGGCATCTTGGAGTACATGAAAGTGCCCCAAGGCGTAGTGAAGGCAATCTTTTCTTGATCTTCTAGTTGTACACCATTCTGATTGTAACCTAAAAATCCATCTAGGAAAGACATGACTCTAGCCCCTAAAACTTTTTGCAGCAAGTGTTCCATCTTAGGTAGGGGGTAGTTGTCTTTTCTAGAGCATTTGTTCAGATTCCTGAAGTCAACACAAAGCCTGATTTCTCCATTCTTCTTTCTTACTACCATAAGGTTAGCTATCCACTTTGAATACCTTAGGGGAACTATGATCTTGGCATCTAGTAGCTTCTTGATTTCCTTTTCAATCAAAGGCAATAAGAGAGGGATGATAGGTCTTAATTTCTGCTTAAAAGGGATGGTGTTCTTCTCCAGTGGAATCTTATGTTGAATGATGTTGGTGTCATAGGTCTTAAGATCACTGTATTCCCAAGCAAAAATATCAGCAAATGTTTTCATCAGGGTTCAATACTTAGAACTTTGGGCAGAAGACAAGTGAGTGGATAGATTTATGTACTTTGGATGGGCTGGACTCCCTACATTATGTTTATGAACAACAGACTCATTTTCTTTTTTGGCAGGCTTATAAGGTACATCATTATGACCAAACAGCTTTTCTAGGGACACCAATCCTTTGGGTATATGGTTACTAGGCAGCTAAACAATGCTATCCTGGCCAATCTCATCCTTTAGCTTGGACTGGTTGCATTCTTCAATGGTTTCATTTTCTTGGTCGATGTGTGTTTCAGAAAATTCATCAACGTCTTGTAAAAACCTATTAATTTCATCATCATCTTCAAGAACTTTCTAATATTTGACATTGTCAGGCAAAGATGGTCTATATTTCACCTGAACTTCATAAGTCAATTTAGGAGGCAAAGGAGGAATAAATGTGCTAGCAGACACAACAAGGGAATTAGCAAGCTGGTTTTTCATTCTCAGGATGTAAGAAATGCTGAAAAATATTAAAAGAGTCATTGAGCTTCCATACCTCATCTTTGTATGCTTTTAGCCTTGGATGCTTTGCTTGGAAAGTTTTGTTGACCTGTTGAATGATAAGGTCTGCATATCCAAATACCTTCAGACATTTGATGCCCATTTCTTTAGCAGCATTTAAGCCCAATATCAGGGCTTCATACTTTGTTATGTTATTTGTGACCTGAAATGTTAACTTGAAAGATAAATGAATGCATTCTTGTGTGGGGGACACAAGGACTACACCTGCCCCTAGAGCTTCCTTAGAGGAAGCTCCATCAAAGAACATGTCCCAAATTTGTGGGCCTTCTTCCTCTACCCAATCCTTTGGGCAAACCAGTTTCTTAAGCTACATGGAGGTCAATTGGGATTCTTCAATCTAAAGAATACAATCTCCAAAATCAATGTCAACAACATAGATGGGATGATTAGTGGGATTTCTTTCATCACTGGTGATATAAGCCAACTAAGCTTCTCTGTAAAATCTCCTATTCTCACCTCCAAAATCTGGGACAGTAGCATAAGACAGATCATTTTACAAAGTTCCACCTAATCTCTTGATCCAACCTCTAGAGAGCAACATGCCAAACTTGGGGGGTACATCTGCTACCACAACATCCATCATCATGCTCTTCATGGGCAGTTGAGACAAGGTGATGGCTAGGTCTTTAATTAATCCCAAACATTTCACTTTCCTAGATTCAAAAGAAAATAGGTCATGATAAGACTTGGTAATGTCAAGACCAAACTCATCCATGATAGCTTTGGGCATTAGGTTATGGCTGGCTCCTATGTTCAAAAGGCAGTTGTGAAGGATTTTGTCATGAATAGTCAAAGAGGCATAGAATGATGGGCAGCTATCATCACAATTTTCGATCATTGGGTTCAGAACGACAGCTGGTTTGTCGTCTTGCAGATTTGCATAGTCAGTAGAGGCTTTGATGGCTTTAGGATCAAGGGCCTCAAGGATAGATCTCTTTAAGGACTCATTCTTCACTATTTCAATCAGAGGTATAGGTATGCTTAGCTTCTGAATTTCTAATTCAAAACTGAAAGGAGAAGGAGACTTGCAAAGGCCTCTTACCTCGTGAGTTGGAGCTTTGAGGATGATGGGACCAACTACTAGTCATTTCTTCTTTTAGCTTGTTGTACTGCATGGACAGCAGCTCTCTGAATAAGAGTTTCCTTGAAATTATTCATCTCCGACCTTAGATCATATCTGTGTCGATCCTCAGTTTCCATAACAACTTCACAATCCCACTCTTGGCTGATCTGGTCATTAAATAATAACTTTTCATAGGCAGCTGAGGTCAAAAAGGAGGCACTGCCTTTTTCTTCCAGACAATGTATCTCATCATATTCTTCAAAGTGCTCTTCTTCCATGACTACATTCTAAAAAGGAGTCTTTACCCTTTTTTCTTCATTGGCATATTTGCTTCTTTGCAGAATCTGCAACTGCTCATTAGCTCTTCTATATGGATTTGGATTTCTAGGAGAAAAGTATTAGGAACTCTTCCTTTCCTAGGGTGTTGCTCAACCTTAAATGTTTCGATTTTAGAGGCTAATGACTCTATCATCTTGGTCATTTTATCTATCTTGGGATCTGAAGATGATGAAGACTCATCCCTCTGTCTTCTTCTATCAACATTCCCCTTGAGCTTCTCTGCAGCCATGATGTTTGATTCTACTTCTAAGGCTACATCCTGCATTTCAGCTGAGGTAGCACATCATCTCTCCCTCAACAGTAAACAGAAGTCAGAATCAAAGGCACTGGCATAGGTGAGTTTAGCAGAAGTAGTGGTGGGTTTTACTTCAGCTGATATCTTGTTGTACATGTAGTTAAACATCTTATTAAAATTAGATAACAGCTCACCATTTTCCCTCTTTAAGTTCCCAAAATCAGTGTGGTAGTAGACTAGATCCTTCTTATCCCCCCAATGCTTTAGGAATGAATCATCTAAAGCCTCAATATCTACTATAGAACTCGGGGTTAGTTCTCTAAACCATTTTTTAGCCTCTCCATCTAGACTTTGGACAAAGACTCTCATCCATACATCATCTTCACTAATGTCCAGGTTACCAGCATAGCTATAAAATGATTCAAGATGTTCCTCAGCTAAAACACCTTCAGTCCCAGTGAACTTAGGCCTATACTTTTGATATTCTCCAATAGGCATGGCATTCAAAGGAATGGGCAATACTAGAGGTCCATACCTAGTAGCTATGATTATTTCCATTTTGGTAGGTGCTTGTGGTCCTACCATAGCTGTGGTGGCTACAAGGGTACTGGAAGTCTGGATGACGGAGGGTTGAGGAGTGACTGATAAGACTAAATGAGTATGAGGGATAGGAGGTGAGGCTTCCTTTGGGCTTACAATGAAAGGAGAACCTAAAGAATAGGGAGCTCTATGAATCTCTAAGATTTTTTCCTCACTGCTAGTATTAGATTCTATACTCTCAACATGTATTTGTTCTATTACAATATTTTCTTGAAGAGATATAGAATATTATTTAGAACTACCTAGACCTGATGCTCCTTTCCGCAATGCCTTTCTTTCTTTGATGATTTTTTCAAGGTTAGGTACTGGGTCAACTTGTGGCTTCTGAGGATTTCTCCAAGTATGCCTCACAAACTGAGCCATAACTATGAAGTGGAGTCGCAAAGAGGTTCATCCTCCAGTAGAGTCACCAGATAGATGATTACAACCAAAAAGTGTCCAAACTTTGTCTATCATCAAAGTTGGATCTGTGGCGTTCCCTAGGGAAGCTAAGCTTCAGTTTCCTCTCCCTGGCAACGGCGCCAATTATGTTAGCACTCTAGGAAGCTCTCCTAGGTTGTAGCTCGAAGATGCCTGGAAACATATAAATCTTCAATATCGTTCAAAGAACTATTGGATTGGGGTTTGGATCAAGTCACATGACTGTTTAAACTCTATTTTCACTCAAAACATGCATGAACACCCTCAGCTTGACAAGGCTTTCAACCACTAATGCTCAATAGTTTATAGATTCAATGAATAGATGGAGAAACCTGACTGTACCAACAGATACATACATAGACACATATGAATGGCTAGCTACATAAAGTAAATGAAGCTTACAAATCTAATTTATCAACACAGAGATAAGATGACAGTTATCTGGCATTCAACAAAGAAGAAAACATGAATAACCCATTCAAATGTAAGTTTAGAACAATGGAAAACATGGTGATTGAACATATAACAACAAAAGAAGCTTGTATTATTGGAATGAAGATGAGACGCTGAGAGGAGAAGAGTATCCATAGTCTCCAAAAGTTGAACCCTTGATACTTCTAACTTTCAACCATTTATAGGCTTTTTACAATGATTTCAAGCTCTCTGAGGCTCGAGATGTCTTAATCTATCCCCTCTGGCTTCTAACTACTTAATGCCATGATTAGACAAACATGATCCAGCGGTATATTTTTCTAACAACACAATAACCAAATTATGGTAATTTTTCCACGCTATCAGGTATCTCGCTCATGCCAGCAATGCTCCATGATCACTTTTGTTATTTCAGCTGCATCGTGTTGTGGCTTTTTCCCTTTTTCGGCTTTCTGTCTTCTGGTCCTCTATCTGCTCAGACCCCTTTCTAAGCGTCAACAATCATTGCTAAACAATTCTAAGGATGGTGGCCACCTGTACTATAATGGAATCGGTCTTTGGGCCTTTGAAATCCTTTCGAATATCAAAAACAAATATTTTCTATTTTATACAGAGAAACGCTGCAACACTATGAAACTCCACAAAAACTCTGTTCATTCCAAACTTCAAAAGTCCTTAAATACAGTCTATTCCTCTATCGGGTCCATCCTCATCGCTATCGCAAGTCACTTCGGCCTTGCTCTTTTGTATTTTAAAAATACGTTAAAAATTGTGAAAATAATGTGAAAATTGGCTCCCTCCGGACTTCAAATATTATATATTTCCCTTCACGAACCCTTTTAGGTCCAGGTCTTATCGCATCAGCATTGTTTCTTTGTTTTTTGTTAAATAATAGAATATGTGAAAATACAATAAAAAATGCCTTTCAACAGATCTCAAAATCTATGCAATAATGTTTATATAGCCATCAGTTCCGGCTAATCGCATCGCATACATGTATGGGTATAGGCCCCGCTCCATAATCTTTCTCTAATTGCGATATCGCGATGCGACTAGCCGCAATCGCGTATCGCGATAGCCCTAGGCCATTGTAAGCGCTCTATTGTGGTTGCCGATTGCGATTTGACGATTAGATCTGGACCGTTGATCGGCCAAATCTGACGGTTATTGTGCCTTCACTTGTTTATGCCTCTGATACTCTGTTTTTCACTGTTTTTACGTGTTTTTGGCCTCCCGATAGTGTTTCTCCACCATTCTAAGGGCTCTTCTCATGCGATTCTTTTGATCTTTAGCATGATTTTATGAGATTTTGAAGGCTTAGAGAGCATATTTGGATCTATTTGGATTAGGACCCGATGCAATTATAGATGCAAGAGTAATATTTTTGAAGTCTGGCTTATGGCCAAAGTGGAGCAAGAGGAGACGTGGTCACCGGAGCTAAAACAGGGGACCCTTCCGCTAAAAATAGTAGCACTTCACCTCAAGGGCCAATAGTAACAATGAATAGGTACAGACAGTACAGGCTCAAGGGGAGTTGTGGTTATGAAAAAAATCAGCATTTTCCTTTCTGTGCATAGATATTATGAAGGATAGTTGCATATATACATGATTTTTGATCTAGACAGTATCGTATGTTTCTCTATGATGAAGAAATAGTGGGATAGACTCATGGAAAGGCTCTAGTATGCTTCAGATAGTTATAATTTTCCATTATGTTCCTGATGTTGGCTTATGATAGTTTATGAGTTTCTGCAATATCAGATTTATGCTTTGATGAACTTTCTGATTGATGAAGATACTTTGATGGCCTAAGTTAATGTGATCAGATCTTATAGTGAATAGTTGGCAAAGGTTTAGGGGAAGTTATGCTTCTAATAGTGCATTGTTGGCATTATGATTTCTTTAACATTCTAGGTAGGTATATATCATCCATGATGCTACTAAAGACACATATGTTGTTGAAGTGTTTGTTGTCACACTTAATGCTTATGGTGCAGATACTATATGGTGTATAATATTTGTTGATGACTATCATGGTATTATTGAGATCTTTTCTTTTGGCTATAAATTCCATATCTGTCTCTTGATGTAAAGGTCATGTAACGACCTATGTCATAAATCATTGTAAAATTTAGTCATTTATCGACTATTGTGGTCCAATCATGCAATCCCGTCATTTTGGGCAGGTGAGGTCATGTTGAGTCAAATATGTATCCCAACTCTATTGGGTAATCAATGTAAACATGAGCCATTGGTGATAGGAAAGGTCATGTTTCATTGAGTCATAGAGTCATGTACTTCTTTTTATATCTTCATAAAATTTTGCATGTGCTTAGGGGGAGCATGGTCAGTATTATGTGTTCATACTCATCAGATTAGATCTCTAGAGTTCATGTGAACAAAGGGAGAGAAGCCTTCATTTAGCATTGGCCAACCCTTTTCCCTTGATGTCAAAGGGGTAGAGAAGCTTGGGTTTTGGAGAATGCTTGGTGACTCAGGAGATAAATGTAACAACCCCTAGTTAACATTTCATGTAATAAAAGTTAATAAAGGAAAAATATGACCACGATTAAGGGACACTTATTCCAAGTTGAATGTTGGGAAAAGATATCTTAGTGGGCATCACTGGATGTGTTTATGGCTAAGGGAAATTGGCAAAGGAAATGGTTAAGGCATTAAAAATAAAGGAAAATAGGAGAAAAGGAAGGTGAAAGGTCACAGGTTGCATGTCATGAGGAAATTAAAGGAAAATAATGGAAAATGAAGATAAAAAAGGATTTTGAGGATTAGTTTGTAACATTTTGTCAATTCATTTTTGGAGCTCTCTCATTATTCTCTCTCTCTCTCACTCTTGGACACTTAGAGTTTTTTTGGAGCATTCTAGCTTTGGAGGAAGGAAGGGGTAAGCAAGAAAAGGAAGGACAAGGAAAGGAAAGAAAAGAAAAGATCAAGCAAGGAATAGCAATATTAAGCAGCTTTAATAGGAATACTTGCAGGTTACAATTGCAAGTGTGATTTCCTATCTATTTTTGACATGCATATCTTTGCATGTTGGTATATTATTCTCTTACTATCGGTTGCATGGTTTTGTTGGTTATGATAGTGGTTTTCAAGATAGCCTTTCCTTTTTCCAAATAGCCATGGTGTGATGGGATTTTTTTCTCAGTTTTGAGCTTTGGAATTGCTTAATGGTTTCAGAATCCAGGGTAGAGGTGGTCTCAAGAAACTTCCCAAATGCCTAGGAATCCTTTGACCGATTTTGGTGGGATACATGGTAAAGCCTGAGGGTGGAGTCTTGGTTTAAGGCCTACTGATCTAGTGTGGACTGTGGTAAAGCCTTAGATATTGGTGTCTCGGTTTAGGGCCTAGTGATGCGGTGTGGATTGAGGTAAAGCCCGACAGACAAGAAGATGGAAAATTCCTTAAGGATAGTGATGGAGTCCAGAGGAATTCCCAGCTCGGTTTGGTTTCTGTGATCTCAGCGCGAGTTTTGGTGAGATCACGGTTTGGTGAGGGTGGAGGTGGTTTAACCTCTGGATTCCCTTAGTTATTTTTGGATTGGTTTATCCGTGAGATCCCACATTCATGCTTAGAATATGGCACGGGGGTGTCTTGCTGAAAGAAATATTTCATTGAACCATGTCTACGGTCGAGTGGTACATGGAAGTCCCGAAAATGGCTGGCTTTGCCTATGTTTAATAAAATCTAAGTTCTATTTCTTTTGTACTTGTTAATATGTGGCTTTAATAGATGTTATCTCATTTTTATTTACATGGTTTAATGCTATTTATAAGCATGGTTATATCATTGGTTACTGTCATGGTTATTTCATCTATTTACTTGTAACTGAAAGGATAATGAATGCAAGACCTAATTGATGTCAAAACAGTTAAAGGAGGAGAATGGTGATCCTTCTTCTCAAGTCTCATATGAATTATCAGTCATTATGTTCTGTCTTGTATTCATTTCCTGTAGATTGCATTGATGCTAAGTGTTTAACAAAATGTCAGACTCGGTTCAGGATGGTCAGGCCTAGCCCTAAATATAGTTTTTTATTTTTAAGTCTTGTCATTATGTAATTTATGGATTCTGAAATCTACAGGGGTTTCTGGGTAGTGACTTGGATTCTAGGCTTGAAAAGTGGCACAAATCCTAGAGTCGTAGGCACAAGTTTGAGGAGAAAAGTCCCCAAACACATGCATACCCATACTATGTGTGCATCCAAAGGTTTTAAGATGCACCCTTGTCCATATCATGGGAACATCTGGGGGTTTAGTAGTCTAAAAGCTTAGTGGGACCCAGGTGTTGGTCAAGGGAATGACTGGGATGCATTATAGGAGTCCTGTAGTAGGTGCAGAAGGTATGGTATGGTGTGTTTCTGTTAGTTCCACTTCCTTAAGCTCACTTAGGAGGTCGATTCATATCATAGTAACTTATCATCACATGTTTACATTAGTTGGTTAGTTACCTAGGTAGATGTGAGAGGAGGGGCATTACAGAGTGGTATCAAATCCAAGTGCACTCCTCGAACTTTATGGGTTGTGTGTTGGTCATGCACTCATGTCAGTTACATATGTGTTTCTTGTGTGTAAGACCATGTGCTTGTTGCATATGCATGGTGTTGGTCATGGTTGTAGTGATGTCGTCATGTGAAAGAGGATGTTGTTGTTGTGAAGTGTGTCGGCATGAGTGTATGGTTGATTATGCATTTTTAGTATTCACATGTGGTCAAGTGTACAATGATGTGGTGGTTATTTTCATGCATGAGATCATGGTATATGTGTAGCTGATATGGCCATGCATTGATGACTGGACTCTAGCTAGAATGATGTTTATATGCTTATGTTTTATATTTCTACACGTTGTCATGATTATGTTATACATGTATTACCTTGATTTTTTGATCCTGCAGACGAGGTATCCTCCCTGAGTTATGCTAAGGTACA
Source organism: Pinus taeda (assembly GCA_000404065.3). Taxonomy (NCBI): domain Eukaryota; kingdom Viridiplantae; phylum Streptophyta; class Pinopsida; order Pinales; family Pinaceae; genus Pinus; species Pinus taeda. The sequence continues at coordinate 47,757 of APFE030750537.1, read as the reverse complement.
TTGGTTTATTGTGATTTGGTTTAATTAACATGATACACCTTGCAGTAAGAATATCAAATATGACTAGCAAGATGGTAGACTACAATTCCAAAGACTCTCCCTATGGATCATATGAGTAGCATGGTGTTGGGAAATCTTCTGATTTGGTAGAAACATTGAGAAGTTTAAAGGAAAAAATAAGGAGCTATAAGGCAGACAGTGATAGAATCATATAGGTGTAGGAGAAACAAGCAGAGGTAAATGAATTGATACTTCAGAGTTTTTCATAATTGAAGTGACAATGACCACTTTAGATCAGCCATGAGTAGGAGGACATAACTAATGGGGCATATGACGGTAGGTATCATGGTGAGTACAGGTTGGATAGAGAGGGCACAATCAAAGATGGAATTTCCTTGGATACTCCAGATAGGGGGGGTGATAGAAACAGGTAATATTATAGTTATGGTTCAAATAGGCATTATGATTGGCATCGTTATCATCCTTATGGGAGGAGTAACAAGGGATATTTTTTGGATGAGTTTAAGAAAGAAAATCCACCTACATTTGATCAAGAGATAACGAAATCACAGGATGCAGTGGCATGGTTGCTTGGTATGAGGAAGGTCTTCAGATTGTATGATTATTCACAGAACATGAAAGCAAAGATAGCCACTTTTAGTCTTAAAGGGAAAGCAGATATCTGGTAGCAGGATTTGAAGAATTTTAAAGGTATTCAGGAGGATGACTTGACTTGGAATGAGTTTGAGAGGCTCTTTAAGAAGAATTATCTGTCAGAAAGGTACTATGGTGATAGAGCTATGGATTTTTATGAGTTTCATATGGGTTTCTTGGTATGAAGAAATCATAGGATGTAGAGGCATGGTTGCCTGGTATGACGAAGTTATTCATATTGCATGATTATTTAGAGAACATGAAAGAAAAGATAGCCATTTTAGTCTCAAAGGGAAAGCAAATATCCAGTGGGAGGATTTGAAGAATGTTAAAGGTATTCAAAACGATGACTTGACTTAGAATGAGTTTGAGTGGCTCTTCAAGAAGAAGTATTTGTTAGAAAGGTACTATCATGATAGAGCTAAGGAGTTTTATGACTTTCATATGGGTTCCATGACAGATCATGAGTATACTAGAAGGTTCTTGGAGCTATTGAGATATGTGCCTTACCTCAAGGAGAAGAAGGCTAAGGTTTAGAGATTCATCAGTGGAGTTCCAGTAGCATAAAGAGACCAGATTGAGTTCGATGTGCCTAGATTGTTGGAGGAGGCCATTTAAAAGCTAAAACATTGTTATGAGCAATCAAAGTGCAAGGTTGAGCCTAAGTTTGACTTGAAATAAAATGAGAAAGTTAAAGTAAAATGGACACCAAAGTGAGGAATACCTCAAGATGCAGGTGAGAAAGAAAATGTAGTCCCTTACAAGAAGTTCAATATAGTTGAGAAGGGACATGGAGAGCAGCAGGCTAGAGGTGATGGTAATGCATTGTTGGAGTGTTGGATATGTGTCAAGGATCATCGTAAGAGGGATTGTTCGCAGTCAAGGTGGTATACTTAATATCTATAGTGCTCAGGAGGCACATACAGTTGGGGATATTCATCATAGCATTCCTTGGATTTATGCAATTGTGGACAATAGGCAGGTGGATCATTAGGCATCTATCACTGAAATGGATGGTTAGTTTTGTGATCAAGTTGTTTCTATTTTAATTTATCCTGGATCTAATTATAGCTATATTAATCTTGACCTGGTGGATATGTTTGGTTCGAAAAAATAAGTGCATGTAGAATCTTGGTTGGTACAATTGGCTACAGGTACAAAGAAGAGAGTTCACCATTCTTTGATAACCTATGCATTTGAGTTAAATGGTATGCCTACAGCAACACATTTGAATATACTACCATTGGGATCGTATAGCTTGCTTTTGGGTATGGATTGGATGTACCTTCATAGGACCAAAGTGAATTGTTTCAACAAGGCCATTGAGTCCTTGGATGATAATGGGGAAAAGAGAATTTTGCAAGGAAAGAAGAAGCCTAGATCAGTAAGGATGGTTACCGCTATGTAGGCTAAGCGTAGTTGTAGAAAAGGTTGTGTGATGTTTGCAGTGCATATATTTAGTGACAAGGATAAAGATGTTAAGGATGCAGAAATATTCAAGAGGTACCCTGTATTGCAGCAGTATCAGGATGTGTTTCAAGTAGAGATTCCAGAGTTACGTTCTCACAGGGAAGTAGATTTCTCTATTGAGTTGGTTCCAGGGGAAACACCAGCATCAAAGGCACCTTATAGGATGAGTACCCCAAAGCTAGTAGATTTGAAATTACAGTTAAAGGAGATGCTTGACAAGAGATACATTAGGCCAACTGTATCATCTTGGGGTGCACCAATGTTGTTTGTAGAGAATAAATATGCTTCTCTCAAATTGTGCATTGATGAAAAATAGTTGAACAAGGTAACGATTAAGAACAAGTACCCGTTACTGAGGATTGATGATTTGTTTGATTAGTTGGAGGGAGCAACAATGTTCTCTAAGATCGAATTGAGATCAAGATACCATCAAGTATGCATCAAGGAAGAGGATATCTACAAGAATGCCTTCAAGACCAAGTATGGGAATTATGAGTTTGTTTTACTTTCATTCAATTTAACTAATGTTCTAGCTACATTTATGCGTTTGATGAATAGTTTGTTTTTCCTTATCTGGACAAGTTTGTTATTGTATTCATTGATGACATACTAATATACTCTAAGAATTAAGAAGAGCATGTCAAGAATTTAGCAGCAATGTTGAGATTTCTAAGAGAGCATCAGTTGTATTCCAAGCTTAGCAAATGTAGCTTCTTTTATACATAGGTGCATTACTTGGGACATGTTGTTTCCAAGGAAGGCACAGCAGTCGATCCAGAAAAGATAAGGTCCATCATGGAGTGGGAAGCTCCTAAGAATAAGGATCAGGTGAAATCATTCATGGGATTGGTAGGTTACTACAGGAGGTTCATCGGGAACTTCTCACACATTACATATCCTATGACATCCTTGTAGAGGAAAGTAATAAGTTCGAATGGACATAAAAATTTTCAGCTAGTTTTGAGCAGCTGAAACAGTTGTTGACCAACACTTTAGTCCTTAAGATTGTAGATATGGATAAAGAGTTTGTAGTGTGTACAGATGCATGTAAAAAAGGATTGGGTGGAGTCCTTACACAGGAGGGACGGGTGTTGTTCTATGAGTCTGGGAAGTTGAATGAGAATGCGCAGAACTACATGACTCATGATCTTGAGTTGGTAGCTATTATTTACGCCTTGAAGATGTGGAGGAATTATCTTCTTGGAAGGAGATTTGTATTAATGAGTGATCACAGTGGGTTGAGATACTTGTTTTACTAGCTGAATCTAAATGCCAAGCAAGCTAGATGGTTGGCTACCCTTAGTGAGTTTGACTTTGAGATCAAATACAGTAAGGGGAAGGAGAATTGAATTGTAGATTCTCTTAGTAGGAAGGTATAGGTGAATCATATAGCAGTTATGAGCTCTTATGGGACAAAGTTATAGGATAGGATCTTGCAGGCAGGACAGTGGGATGATAGGTATATGGAGATTATGCATAGCTTAGAGTAGAGTACAAGTACAGGTATAGGTAAAGGTATAGGTACAGGTATAGGTGATCAGGGTATAGACTATTACCTCACAATAGATGGTTTGGTGAGATTTAGGGATAGGATCTATGTGCTAGATTGCAGTGAGCTCAAGAATCTTAGCTTGAGGGAGTTTCACATCAATCCATACTCGAGTCACCCAAGATATCAAAATACATTAACGGTGGTGAAGAAGTTCTACTATTGGCTAAATCTGAAGAAGGAAGCAGCAAAGTTTGTGGCTAGATTTCTGGATTATCAACAAGTAAATATAGAATGTAAGCATCTAGGTGATCTATTATAGCCTATTTCGATTCCAGAATGGAAATGGGAGGTAATTTCCATGGATTTCATTACAGGTCTTTCGAGGACAATGAGACAGCATGATTCTATTATGGTCATGGTCGACATGTTGAGTAAGGTAGCTCACTTCATTCCAGTGACGACTACATATTAAGCTAGTAAGGTGGCATAGGTTTTCATCAGGGATATTGTGAGATTACATGGTGTTCCCAAGAAGATTGTTTTGGATAGGGATGTGAAGTTCACTACTAAGTTTTGGAAGGCAGTGTTTGCAGGTTTGGGTATAGATTTGGCCTTGAGTACATCCTATCATCCGTAGACAGATGGACAGATAAAGAGGGTCAATGGGATCTTGGAGGATATGTTGAGGATGTACGCGATGCATCAGCAAAGAATATGGGAGGAGTATCTTCCATTAGTTTATTTTTCATACAACAATGGTTATCAGGAGTCATTGAGGAGGAGTCCTTTCAAGGCATTGTATGGGTGGAGTTGTAATACTCCCATCAGTTGGAGTGATACAGTGAACAAGGTACTTATTGGACAGGATATTTTGGTAGACATGGAATAAGAAATGTAGGTTATAAAGAAGAATATAAAGGCAGCAAAGGATAGATAGAAGAGTTATACGGACTAGCATAGGGAATTCAAGGAGTTTCAAGTTGGGGAGCATGTGTATTTGTGTATCAAGCCCAAGAACAGTTCTTTGAGGATTGCATCATGTGCCAAGTTGGAACCACAATATTACAAGCCTTTTGAGATCCTTGAGAGGATTGGACCCATGGCCTATCGACTTGAACTACCTCCAACAGTGAAATTCCATGATGTTTTCCATGTTTCATTGCTTAAAATGTATATAAAGGACACTAATCATGTTATTTATTGGTCTATATTATATGTGGAGAAAGAAGGAGAATTCCAGCCGCAGACTCAGTGCATATTGTAGCGAAAGCATCTCATGCTCAAGAACAGAGCCATAGAGCAAGTTAAAGTGTAGTGGAAGCACTTTGGGCCCAAAGAAGCTACATGGGAGATTGTGGATAAGATGTGGATCATGTATCCTTCTTTGTTTGTCGGTGGAGGAAAAGTAGTTTTGGTATGATGTTTGGTATATTTTTGGTATATGTTTTGTTGATGTTTTTGTATATGTACATATGTATATGGATGTAAATAACACCATGAGTTGTGTTATAAATCTCTAATAAGCGGTATAGTTGTTATCTTGTCATGTTGTCATGATGTTTTGCTTTTGAGCAGGTCTTTCATTGTAAATACTGCAATGAGCTAGGTTATAAAGCTCCATGGGTATTATGTTTTCTTTTCAGTAGTTTTTTTAAGGTGTTGGTATGGTTTAACACTGAGGACAATGTTCCCATAGGGTGAGGGGTCTGTAACAACCCCTAGTTAAAAGTTCATGTAGTAAAAGTTAATAAAGGAAATATAAGACCACGGTTAAGGGACACCTATTCCAAGTTGAATGTTGGGAAAAGATATCTTAGTGGGCATCACTAGATGTGTTTATGGAAAAGGCAATGGCTAAGGCAATAAAAAGGAAAAAAGGTATTTTGGCACATTTATCTATGAAAATAAAGGAAAATAGGAGAAAAGGAAGGTGAAATGTCACAGGTTGCTTGTGAGGAGGAAATTGAAGGAAAATAATGGAAAATGAATAAAATAGAGGCCTCATTGATAAAAAGACTTTTGAGGATCAATTTGTAACCTTTTGTTAGTCCATTTCTGGAGTTATCTCATTATTTTCTCTCTCTCTCTCTCTCTCTCTCTCTCTCTCTCACTCTTGGACACTTAGAGTTTTCTTGGAGCATTCTAGCTTCGGAGCAAGGAAGGGAAAAGCAAGCGAAGGAAGGACAAGGAAAGAAAAGAAAAGCAAAATCAAGAAAGGAATATCAGGATTAAGAAGCTTCAATAGGAATACTTGCAGGTAACATATTGCATGTGTGATTTCCTAGCTGGTTTTGAAATGCATAGCTTTGCATGTTGGTATATGGTTCTCTCGTTGTCGATGGAATTGGTTTTGTCAGTTATGATAGTGGTTTTCAGCTTAGACTTTTCTTCTTCTAGATAGCCATGGTGTGATGGGATTGTTTTATTGGTTTTGAGCTTTGGAATTGCCGGATGGTTTCAGAATCTAGGGCGAACGTGATCTTAGGAAAATTCCCAAAGGCCTAGGAATCCCTTGACCGATTTTGGTGGGATACATGGTAAAGCCTAAGGGTGGAGTCTCAATTTAGGGCCTAGTGATCCCATGTGGATTTTGGTAAAGCCTGACAAACTGGTGTATCAGTTTATGGCCTAGTGATCTAGTGTGGATTACGGTAAATCCTGGGAGAAAAGGAGATAGAAAATTCCTCAAGGATAGTGATGGAGTCCGGAGGCATTCCTAGCTCAGATTGGTTTTTGTTATCTCGATGCAAGTTTTGGTGAGATCACGGTTTGGTGAGGGTGGAGGTGGTCTAACCTTTGGATTCCCTTAGTTGTTTTTGCATTGGTTTATCCATGAGATCCAACATTCATGCTTGGAATATGGCATGGGGATGAATGGCTAAAAGAAATATTTTTTTCAACCATGTCTACAGTTGGGTGGTACATGGAAGTCCCGAACCTAGTCAGATTTTCCTATTTTTAATAAAAGCTAAGTTCTCTTGCTTTTGTACTTGTTAATATGTGGCTTTAATAGTTGTTGTCTCATTATTATTTAAATGGTTTAATGTTGGTTACAAGCATGGTTATATGACTGGTTACTATCATGGTTATTTCATGTATTTACTTGTAACTGAAAGGATAATGTATGTGGGACCTAATTGATGTCAAAACAATTAAAGGAAGAGCGTGGTGATCCTTCTTGTCAAGTCTCATATGAGTTATCATTCATTTATTCTCTATCTTGTATTCATTTCCTATAGATTGCATTGATGCCAAGCGTTTGACAGAATGTCATTCCCGGTTGGGGATGGTTAGCCCTAGTCCAGGAATCAATTTTTAATTTGTAAGTCTTGTCATTATGTAATTTATCGATTTTGAAATCTACAATGGTTTTTATGTAGTGATTTGGATTATGGGCTTGAAAATTGGCACAAATCCCACATTCGTAGGCATAGGTCTAAGGAGAAAAGTCCCCAGACACATGCATACCCATACTATGTGTATGTCTATAGGTTTCTAAATGCACCCTCTTCCATAACAAGGGAGCATCTAGGGGTTTACTGGTATAAAAGCTTAGTGGGATCTAGGGGTTGGCCAGGGGAATGACTGGGATGCATTCTGAGAGTCTTGTAACAGGTGTGGAAGGTATGGTGTGGTGTGTTTCCATCGGTTCCACTTCCTTAAGGTCACTTAGGAGGTTGACTCATATCATAGTAACTTCTCGTCACATGTTTACCCAGATTGGCTAGTTACTTGGGTAGATGTTGGGAACGGGTCCCCTTGTGTCAATTTTGGGGTTAAAAGCCCACGTTTTGGGGTAGAAAGCCTGAATTTTGTATAAAGGAATGCAAAATCTCCGCATTTTGTGGTCGTGGAGTGCAAAGATATCAAGAGACAAAAAGAGTTTCCACCCTTAGTTTAGATAGGTTATGTCAGCTTGATGAGATCCACCCTTGGTTCGTAGACCATGGGATTGTATAAAAAGAAGTGTTAGAAGAGTTTTTAGTAATCAGTCATAGCGGATAGTGGGAGTGATTGATGAGTCTGTGAGAGGCTTAGCATAGGAAAGAGGCTTTGTAGTTGAGTGCACAGAGGCTTACAATAGAAGTTTGCAGCTGAGTTCAAGGACCCCTGCAGCTGTGTGCATAGGGCAGTTAGAGTCTATATTAGAAATCTGATTCATTAATAAAGAGAAGTATTCTGAATCACTGCGTATTTTAATTATGTCAATTGCATATGATTATGTTATGTTAAGCACTGGGTTTATGTTTTATTGCTAATTTAATGTGTGAATCTATATGTTTTCCTCTATTATATGAATGCACGTAGAGATATATGTTTACACAAAGATAATCTTAATTGCATGGTAGAGTTGGCGAACACTTAAGATAATTTGGGAAACTATACAGAAAAGTAGTTACAGAGGCGTGTAAGTGCCTGAATTGCTTGTTAGGGTTATGTGAAGGATGATCGCAGACCTTCACGTAAGTTATGAAAGACTAATAAAGAAGTTCTTCAATAAGCCCTAAAGGCTTATCGATCAGTGTGAAGGTAGAGTTAAAGTGTAAAACCAACATCACAACCATCTTAGGGTGCAGAAACTTGGTTCCTACATCCCCCCATACTGCTTCGGGTGAGACTTCAATCTACGCTTCGTGGGCTGATGTCGAAAGGGTTAGTAGTCTAGGGATTTTCTTGGCTAACTAACGCTGAACCTGGGTCATGGCCCATCAAGCCAACAAATGGTTCCATTGTGGGGACCAGAATCTACATAATGAGATGTGTGATGTTGCATTATTGGAATCCAACTAAGAAGAATATTGAAGACTGGTTGGATAGAAAGATCCACGAATTCACAGTGCAAGAAAACACGAATCTGCGATTGATGAAAGAATAGTGGTTGGACAGATATTTGTACACAAAGATACACGAAATCTTCTTATGTTCCTTCTCGGATGAATTATACAAGTGGATCGCGAAGTTGGCAGATGGTCAAGGGAGGTGGAGGCTTGACAGTCCGATTTTATGGACCCCTCGAAAGATAATATCGCGCATGTTGTCGATCATTGGCTCGACTGTATCATAAGAGGGTTTGTGATAGAGTTCGTGGTCGATACTTTGGTCAGTTACAGTGAAGAAGAGCGCCACTTCTTCAAGGGGCCGCAAGGTAAGTATTTGAAATGATTAAATACTTGGATTAAGATTCTCTTCTGTGAAAAGCAGGTTATGCAGTTACCTTGATGTTTGGGGCTATGCGAAGTGGAAGGACTTTCAGGGATAGAAGAAGAAAAGGTCCTGAATAGAGCCTGTTGATTGAGCCTCCTCTGAGTGATGAAGAAGGAGCAACACAGGCTTCTCCGCTGAGTGCTATTCAGTTGATAAGAAAAGGGATCCCGTGAATACCTACACCGCCTCCATCCTCATCTCATCCATCCACACTACCTCCATCCTTGCCTCCACCACTTACCCCCTCACCCACACCGCTGCCACCTCCACCACCGTTCAACATGGCGAACTCCGTAAAGCTACCTATGATCAAATGCATCGAAAATGAAGATCCAGACGAGTTTTGGTTCATCGCAAAGGTTGTATGGGAAGCTCAGGGTATCATGGATGATCAAATGAAGAAAGCAATGTTGGTTAGTGCTTTGTTGGACCATGCACTAATGTGGTACATTAAGTACAATATTGATAACCTGACATCTATGTTGGAAGATATCCAGACTGCGCTAAATAAGGAATTCAGTGGACCTAAGTCTCAAGCACAATCCATTGTGGAATTCAAGGAGATCATGATGAAGCGTGGAGAGACACCCTAGGATTTGGATCAAAGATTAAAGTGTACGATCTGTGAAACCAACATGAATCTTACTGATAGGCAGCACCGTGAATGGTTTGTGGCCTCGGTACTGCCTCACCTGAGGGTTGCGCTATCACAACAGACGATCGAGACCCAAGTAGAAGCTCTGGAAATTGTGATGATATTGCATGAGAAACCAATTCAGGATGCTAATTTGGGGGTTCAATAGATTCACCTGTAGTTGTAGAACCTTTGCATAGAAATGCAAAGTCTGAAGAAAGACATAACAGCTTGGCCAAAGGCATGTGAAGAAGTTTGGTGCCTGAAATATAAAAGTCAGGGGCATGACAAGGATCACTATCTAGTATTTGTGAATTATGTTGCAGCAAGGGGACCAATCCCTCTAAGGCTGGAGGCTACAACACGGCCAAGTACAGGGCCCACGCTATGGTGTGCTATCTGCTAGGTAGTTGGGAAACATGCGACCGACAATTTCTATTTACTGCAAAAATTCGTATAAACACCACAACAGCTCTTCTGCAATTTTTGTCAATCAATAGGTCATGACAAGCGCAATTGTTGTAGTTACAAATTAATAATGGAAAAGACACTTACAAACAGGGTGCAAGCAAAAACGTGGCCTCTGGACCAAGGCGTTGGAGGAGCACGAGGTGAGTATCAGGGGCACGGATGAATCTGAGGTGGACGAGAACCTGGTAGAGGTTGAGGGAAGCTTATTTTTTACAATTGTGGAGAACCAGGACACTAGGCGAGAGACTACCTGAATCTGACACATTTTTCATGCCGCTATTGTACTCAGTTTGACCATGCGATGGAGGACTGCCCTATATTGTTGGGTAAGATTCATGAAAAGGGGGCATAGCCTTAGAAACTGACTCAGAACCTACAAATGATGAGGCTGAGCCTATAGAGGAAGACCCTAAGGTAAGATTTATGCTGCGAAGTGGAATGATGACTGGTGAGGATAAGGGGAAGCAGCCTACAAAAGGTGAGTGGGTCTGCAAAGCACCAGAGAAAGAGACTAGGTTTGATCTGGAACATGCAAAAGAAACATTTATGGAAGCAAAGAAAAGCTTTGCTGAGGCCTATACCTCAGGAAGTCAAGAGAAACCAGTTGAAGAAATGGACCCATCCATGATTACCACATTCTTGGAGACCCGCATGAAACTGCTCCATGATAGTAAGGTTGTGAAGGGACTGTAGGAACTAATCAATCAATGTGCTAGAAAAGAAAACACTACTAACGAACCATGCATAGTCAGAAAGCTTGGTAAGCATAAGGGAAGGACTGGACGTGAGATGAGACTCATTGCGTAGATAGGAGAATATGAAATGGACCAAGTTATCTTGGACCTAGGGTCTGACGTGAATTTTTTGCCAAAACAAACATGGGAAAGAATGGGGAGACCTACACTACAGAGGTCTTTGATTCAATTAAGGATGGCGAATCAACAAAAAATCATCCCAATGGGGAGGTTGTAGGGGGTAACAGTTGACATCGAAGGTGCAAGCACACTAGCGGATTTTGAAGTAATAGAGATTGTGGATGATAGAAATCCCTACCCCATGCTCCTTGGGATCGATTGGGCCACTGACATGAATGGGATAATCAACCTAAAGAAGTGAAAGATGATATTTGAGAAGAAATTGCTCCACGTAGTGGTGCCACTGGATCCTACAGAAGGACCGCGCTATACAGAACTGGTCCGTGATTATGAAAGTGATGACGATTTGGACCAGATTTACAAGATAAAGGTGCAAGATCAGGATTGGGTGAATCTGACAGCAGACGGATGTATTTCATGGGACCACGAGAGCTCCTGCATGTCATATTCAAACAAAGAACTAGAGCACTGGTAGAATCGATTGCATGAAGTATATACGTTGTGATGTAATATGATGACCAAGTCATTATGCTATGCATCATTAGAGGTAAGAAATCTTCCTCACTATGATGGGTTAACTAATGTTCATCAATTTTTGGATGCATTCGAAAGTGAAGTGCCCGAGAAGCATCTCTTCCAGGCATTGGATTTGACGTTGCACGCTACACCCGCAAGATGGTGGGGTACGTACAAGGACATTTTTTTATGACTAGTGCAAATATAGAAGGATGATGAGGATACGCTTTGGCCACCCAAAGGTATGACTAATAGAAATGGTATGATGTACCATACCTAGCGACGTGATTACAGCGGTCCTCGACCATTGGCTGGAAGATTGGCGCACTGCCTCAGACTTGACAATTAGGTCTAGAAAGTCCACAACACAGTGGAAAAAGGAAGAGGCCAAGCTGAAGATGGAATAGTTGGCCATGAAGAGAGAAAATGAGGCTAAGGACAAGGCCAAGGTAGAGTGTGTTGCCATGAAGCAGACACGAGGATAGGTGGAAGAAGAGGAGCATGGCTCTGACAGGAGTTAGAATTCGCCTTCCCTAGAGACAGAGGAGGAGGATTAGTAGTTGGAACAAGGAGGACCAGACCCAAAGACTACTCTATTCCATATTAAGCGCAATAGAGATCCAGAGAAGGTAGGGCTGCAAAAGAAGTCTAAGGCCAACAAGACTTCTCTTGATCTGATCACCTTAACAGAAGGTGATTTGAATGATATCGGTGATACAGTAAGGGATGCCACTACAAAACTACTATAGTAGTAGCAGGCCTTGGGTGCCATTCAGATGGGTCTGTGTGAGCTGTAGATCCAAGCATCATAGGTATAGACCATTGTGGGACGAAGTGGCACAGCATCAACTAGTTTGGCACCCAACACATCGGAAGCAGCAGGGATGGTGCGCACACTAGATCCCTGGGAAATAGTGTTGTTGGTGGGAGCACTAACCACAAAGACCAAATCTAACAGGCCCATTGTCAACATTCTCAAAGGAGTTGGGCTCAATTTGGCCGCGCTTCCTAGTGAGGTGCTTCATATTTTACAAGATGGCGTGATCGCAGAACTTCGGGCCCGCAAACAACATGTGTTACATGTAATCAGTGAGCAGAAAGCCAACAATGCTTAGATGGTTGTACAAAGAGATTTTGTTATTGACCTTGTCAAAGCCATCACAAAAAAAAATGAGTGCACGGCCAAGGTAGTGGCTGAAGCATGCAGGTTTATCCCAGAGCTGGACATTCCCGATGATGAGCTAGTAGATGTGCAGATTCAGAATCCCAATGCCAGAGTGCACGACACAAGAACAAAGTTGGCAAAGGTTTAGTTTGACCTGAGCCTCAAGATTGTAGAACTGTAGTTGAAGACCCAGCCTTCAACTCCACCAAAAGTCAGAGAGCAGTGTAAGACAACTATGTAGATGCCATGGAACCAGTGGACAACGCAATAAAGGATTGCATTTCGCTCTTTGAGCAGTCGCTCGAAGTAGTCACTAGCCTACAAGAGGAGCCCAATATACAGAGGTTGGAAACAGAGGCGCGAGAGCTGCAGCATCGATATGACAAAGTTAAAGCAACAGTACCCACTGTCACCATCACACAAAGGTTAGCAAAGTTGCAGGAGGCAAAGGCACTGAAAGAGTAGGTGGACGTAGCTCTGCACAAGGAATTAGTTTTGAAGGCTCTCTTGAAGCCTTGGTTGGATGAGGCATATTTGATCACGGCCACTATTGAAGGCAAGTTGGCTAGCATGCAGGTGGCTTAGCATAATATACAGTCATATAGTGTAGGGCCAGCGACGGAGCAGCTCGTCAAGGAGATGGAGCAAGCGGAAACACAGTGCACTACCAAAGTTGCAGTAGTTCAAGTGGAGCTGGGAGGTCCTCGCGACAAGATATCTGCACCAACCGAGTGACTCGAGGGCAAGTCACCATGTTTGTGTTGGGGACCTATTGGGAACAGGTCCCCTAGGGTCAATTTGGAGTTAAAAGCCCAAGTTTTGGGGCAGAATGCCCAAATTTTGTATAAAGGAATGTAAAGTCTCTACATTTTGTGGTCGCGGAGCATGAAGATATCAAGAGTAAGAGAGGGTTTCTACCCTTAGTTTAGATAGGTTGTGTCAGCTTGATGAGATTCGCCCTTGGTTTGTGGACCATGGGATTGTATAAAAAGAAGTGTTATAAGAGTTTTTAGTAGTCAATCATAGCGGATAGCAGGAGTGATTGATGAGTCTGTGAGAGTCTTAACATAGGAAAGAGGCTCTGCAACTGAGTGCACAGAGGCCTAAGGTAGAAGTCTGAAGTTGAGTGCGCGGACCCCTACAACTGTGTGCATGGGGCAATTAGAGTCTGTACTAGAAATCTGAGTCATCAATAAAGAGAAGTATTATCAAATCATTATGTATTTTACTTCTGCCAATTGCATGCAATTATTTTATGTTAAGCACTAGGTTTATGTTTTATTGCTAATTTAATGCGTGAATCTATATGTTTTCCTCTGTTATATGAATGCAAGTAGAGATATATGTTTACACAAAGATAATCTTAATTGCATGGTAGATTTGGCGAACACTTAAGATAATTTGGGAAACTATACAACAAAGTAGTTACAGAGGTGCGTAAGTGCCTGAATTACTTGTTAGGGTTACGCGAAGGACAATAATATACCTTTGTGGAGGTTCTAAAAGACTAATAAAGAAGTACTTCGATAAGACCTAAAGGCTTATCGATCTGCGCGAAGGCAGACTTAAAGTGTAAAACCGACATCACAACCATCTCAGGGTGTGGAAACTTTGTTCCTACATCCCCCCATACTGCTTCATGTGAGACTTTAGTCCGCGCTCCACGGGCTGAAGCCAAAAGGGCTAGTAGGGATTTTCTTTGCGAACTAATGTTGAACCTCAGTCAAGGCCCATCAAGCCAATAGTAGATGTGGGAGGAGGGGCGTTACAAGAAAATTCGTATATTTACATATGTGTTTACAAGTATCTACAAGTGGTGGCGACCAAACACCAAAGTGGTTTCCATAAAGTCCAAAAGGGGGGATTGTTGGCATTATGAAAAATGTGTTGTCCTTGATGGAAACCTACTTAATAAAGATGTCAACATGATAATAGCATGATAAGTATTCAGGCTAGTATAGATGTGACGGAAGTCTTGGACAAAGTAATATCAGTTCAGAGGCAGAGGAATGACAAAGATTATTTTTTAAGAAGTATATGTGGGTCCTGTGAACAAAGGCCACGTACATACGCGAGTATGGTGAAGAAAAATCACGTACAGTTTCCGCACCATGGTATTCTAAAAACCAGGGGTCTTTACCATGGTATTTGCCCATAGTAATGAGCACGACAATGGATATTTGATTCTGTCAAAGAATACCATCGGCATAACTACGAAATTGCTTAAGCTATTGGCTACGGCCTTAGCTATATAACAAGGTGGAGATCAAATTGCTAAGTGTGCATGTATTGGGTTTTTTATCATTGGTTTGATCTAAAATAAGTGTTCACCAAGGAGAATGACTGTGGATCAGATCTATTGGATCTAAAATTACTATATATTGAATAATCTACTTATGGTTTGATAGATCTGTGATGATTATTTTATGATGTGTATTTGTTATGGTGTGCCCCGATATTTGGGTTTGACAGGTGTTCTGATGTGTAGTGAAGGTTTGACTTAGTAATTACATATCAGTACATAGGTGTGCTTTAGAAAAATGACATACATACGCAGATCTGATTCTGGATAGTCCTGTATACATTCTGCAGAATACATTGATCTGTACGCAGGTGTCAAGTATAAAATGCACATACATACGTGGAAGTGATTTATAAGAGTCACATATATTTTTTAAGGTTTTATAGTATGATCTGATGATAATGGTTGATCTATTATGTTATGTTTGTTGTTGTCTGTCAATGACGTCTCTTATAATTATTTGTGTTTGACAGTATTATTTTGCCTGAATTAATTATGAGGTAAAGTATTGACTTGCAATGATGCTACTAGGTGATATTCTGTATTTGGTTCAGTGATTTATTTTGGCTTCATTATCTATTTGGGTGATTGATTCAGTCGTACATTGATGTAGATTCAACCATCAAAATTTTGAGATTTGTACATGAGTATTCTTCAAGGGAAATGCGTACATACACAGGTATGAGTAAGAACAATAGTGTATATATTCTAACATTTCAGTGACAAAATATGGTTTCAATGATGAATAGTATGTGGTCTAGTCTTCTTATGAATAGGTATAAAATGATATAAGTTGGTCTGGTTTTTTGAACAAGTTATTTCAATGTTTAACTTGATGATACAGTTGGTTCAGTGATTAAGTGACTTGGTATAGTGTTGGTTTCAATACTATTGTCTGATATTTGGAATGTATCCAATTTGAAACATTTTGAAAAGTGATCCACAAAGAACAAAGGATAAGGGGGTTGTATCTCCCTTCTAGTAGAATTTGGAAAATGAGAGAAGGTTGTAGCCTTCTGCAGGTGGGTTCCTGCGTACTGGTATTAGTATATATCAGTACAATTCTGTAAGAAATTTATCTTTATAATAAAAGAAGAAGACATAGATGAAATAAATGTTGGTTTTTTCCCACATCAAGTTTCCACCCAAAAATCTTGTTGTTCATGTGTTGCTTGTGTGTGATGGCTTATTATGTTTTTACTACACATGGTTACTATTTAATTAATTTTTAATGAAGTACTGATATACTAGTTCAAGTTAAATAGATGATGAATTAACTGAAAAAGTTAGTGAACTTGAAATACACTACCTGTCTTCACCACAGTCATACACATACGTAGGTTTCCCTCATAACAGTCGCATACAGAAATCTGAATAAGAAAAGAAAATTTTAAGTAGTTTAAAATATTTATTCACCCACCCACCCCCCAGTGTTTCTCCTAACATTCTCCTAACATTATTTATTAAGAATATAGTATGTCGTATTTTCCACTCATAATAGAAATAACTGGTAATTGGGATTGGAGTGGCGAATT
This sequence comes from Pinus taeda, assembly GCA_000404065.3. Lineage (NCBI taxonomy): Eukaryota > Viridiplantae > Streptophyta > Pinopsida > Pinales > Pinaceae > Pinus > Pinus taeda. The sequence goes on along the minus strand of APFE030750537.1, from coordinate 31,438 downwards.
GCAAATTTACATGACATTGGAAGCAAATATAGGTACCAAATAAATGAAACAAGTTATTTTCACTTAGACAATCAACCAAGAGGCATTTGAATCTACCAATGAAAGAGAAGAGAGATAGAGACATTGGCAATAGCGAATACTTTACTGGGTTGATTTAGTATTATTCAACAACTCATTTTTTCAATTGCTAAGGTTCTTTCGCAATTTTGTCTACAACGTGTTTCTTTTTTCTGCACAATTGTTTAGGGATTTGTATTTTCTCTTTTTGCACTTTGTGAACATAGGAACTCTAGCAAATGTTTCAACACATGCAATATTCATTACATCTTATCAAATCTATCACATGCAACACACATTCCATTTTATCAATTTATTATTATTGTCTCCTTCCCATTTGTTATTTGCATTTTATTTTCCATAATAACCTAAATTACCTCTGAACAAAAAACCAATGTAATTTAAGCACCTCAAAATGTGTAAGAAAATAGTATCTCTAAATATTTGTCTAATTTAAAATATGTTTACACACCACATATTTTATAAAATATGCAGACAATCAAATATCAAATATCAATAATGGATGCCCCAAGAGTAGCCCGAGAAACTAACATTAGTAGGGAAGAAAGACAAATAAAAATCCCTAAATTTTACACAACAATCTTCAACTTCTACACCAACTATAGGAACAACCTCATCCACAATTCTAGGAAAGATAAAAAATCTTGGTTCTAGAAAACTAGTTGTTGGTGAGCGAACAGGTCATCAACATGAGCAAGATAATCTTCACAAATTCTTTCCATACTAAACACATACATTTCAAACAACCAAGTCCAAATGTGTTGTAAATAGAGAAAGCACTCAACATGCTATAATATATATACAAGGAAAATGATAGAAATGTACCACCTAACTGGGCTACTACTCATTTAGCAGAGAATCATAAGATAATGGAGCAAATTGTAGAAGAGGACATTATTTTTTATGAGCATCCTATGACATTGCAAAATGCAAAATATGACAAATCCAACAAAACATTTAGTGTTGAAAAGGTAAAAGATGAAACAAAAATATTATTGGTCAAGAACAAGTTAATATTGATCTATATGGCATTGACACAATGGGGCTCATGGAATTACATAAATCTACCAATGATGCAGTTACTCAGTCTTTTACTAAAGTTTTTGTAGAAAATCTCACACTGAAAACGAAATAAAAATAACTACAAGACATTATCAAAATGGTTCCTCTATTAATGACTCCACTGGAAATACGATCACCTTCATTGTAATTTTTTGTTGTTGCAACACTGTAAACATCAAAAAAGGATGTGAATTTGATTAATGCACTTAATTCATATATCCTCAGCAATAAATGCCTAAGATTGTGAATTATTGATGATGCATGGCACGTAGTTTTCGATTTAATGTGTTTGCAAGAGAAAATGGTGACATTTATTAATTTGGTTAACAATGATCTCGAGAAAGATGGGAAATTTGTTAACGATGAGTTATATACCTTTAGCGAGAGCCTATAACTACTCTCTGATATCGAAAATAAAAACCAATAGCTTCCATATGTTGATTGAATGAAGAAATTGGAAGTTGGATGGGCGGAGAGAATCAATACACTCAAGGATATCAATTATGATTATATTTACATTACAATAGGAGAGGTGATGCCTATATTAGGGCAATAGATATTATAAAATTCTTAGATAGTCCACACATCTTGCAAGGTTCTGAATTTATTTCAAATGACATGTTACAAGCTGAATTGGAGCAGAAAAAAGAGAAGATGGCAACATATTTTGCTAACATCATTGATTTTATTGCAGAACACATTGACACATGGTTAAGTGCTTTTTCTAAAGTCAATAATCAGAACTCTAAGTCGATTGTTGAGGCACTAAAAGAAGCAAGGAAAATTGAAAAAAATATTTTCACTAAAAAGGTGAAAATGGGAATTACAGTTATCCCCGACAAAGATTACATCAAAAATACAGTGAACATATTTGTTAAACTAGTCTTCGACTCATAACGCATCTAACAGAAGCATAGTCATGGAAAAAATATTTGCATAGTGTGAGTATTTTCAAATTGTTCAACATTCGATTTTTTGTTAGTGAATATAAGAGAATTTAGTTTTGTTGATTATGTTATCCTGATCATTTCTAATTATAATATACAAATTGTTGGTTTTTGGTTGTAGATGCCTTTCAAGTAAGCGCAATCCTAGTTTCCGCTAGACAAATGCATTTACTTTATAGCTTCTCATGTACAATTCTAATTATATTTAGCAACTTTGTCTTTTCTGACTATGTATTGAATATGATCTCATACATATCGAAATTATGTCTACGGTCATTGACATTTTATTCTGAATATAATTCTTATTGAATATGACTATGTATAAATGCCATGATAATTTTTTCTATAAATTTCTAAAGATATGCTTTTAGCTTTTATATTATATTTAATGTTGTGTTGTTGATTTAAATGAGATTAAACATTTGACAATAGTTTTGCATATTAGACATATATATCTTAATAATAGAATACTAGCACAATGTCTTCAAAACTACACAAATTTCATTATGTGAAATACAAAAATATAGAGAAACTTTTCATTGTAGTTGATCTGCACTACTGCATTCTGCACAATCAAAGCTCGTGTACCGATGCATATTAATTAATTAATTATGTTTCTAACACACCGTTTCTGCATACAGCAAAATAACTCGCAATAATACAGTTCTGATCATGTTTAGATTCGTTTGTTAATTCTGTGTTATTTATATATTTTAATCAATCGGTAAGAAAAAACTTTACTACTTAGTTCCTTGTATAGAGTTGTCATTGTGCAGAGGTTACAATGAAATGTTTAATTGTGCAGAGAAATCTTCTTCCACAAAGTGAAAGCTCTACACAAGGAATGTCCTACTTAAAAATTTATAAACCTAAAAAACATAAATATAAATTAAATTAAATTAATTATGATCCTATTGAGCTTTTTTTTAATGTCTATGCCTTGAATCTAAACAGGCTTTCAACTATTTTCTATTTACAAACTGAGCCATAGTAGCTATTTTCTATTTAAAACTTTTTGACTCTATCAATTTTATGATAATGTCTTTTATTTGTGTTTGAACACATGCTTTGAGAGTTTCTTTTTATATGTGATGTTGTATTATTGATTAAATTGAAAAGTAACATTTGAAAATAGCTTTGCATTTGAGACATAGATCTCTTAAGAATATAATTACTAACTGTAATTCATCTAAGTTAAGATTGAATGTGCCATTAAAAATTTTAGTCAATTAATGAGCTTTTTTTGCTAAATTTTGTTATTTAAAACTTTTTAATCAATTGATAAGAAAAGACTTTACTGCTTAGTTCCTTGTATAGAGTTATCATTGTCTAGAGGTTACAGTGAAACGATTCATTATACAAAGCAATATTTTTCCGCACAGTGAAATCTCTAGACAAGGAATTCCCTACTTAAAAAACTATAAATCTAAATATCATATATATAAATTAAATTAAAACAACTTTATAACAAAATCAAATTTATTTAATGCATGAATTCTGTTCACAACTCTATTCAAATTACTACTGAAATATGCATTATTTATTATTAATTGGTACTTATGTTTACGTTTTGAAATTCTAGAGATTTGATATACTTTATATAATATGATAAAATTTCCATAATGAAGAACTTTTTGTAGCGTAACTTGGGCCCTTATCGTCTTTACTACGGTATATGTACTGCTAATCCTTCGGATTTGAATGGTTATTTACATTGTTGCATGTATAATGAAACAAATATTTCAAATTTTATTCTATTCATTATTGTGTAGAGATAGAGAATGAATATCAACGAGTATAACAATACTAAGAAGAGAAAAGCGATTCATATGTAAATTTGGCGATAGACATGGCATTATCATTAAATACAAACACTACAAGGTGATATTCAAAAAAAATTATGTTGATTCTCAATATAGATATATCTTATCAATTGAGCCACGTCGTATTGCAGAAGTATGTGATTGCATAGGTTTATGTTCCCTATTCCACACATCATTTATTTGCACATATTTCAAATCGGTATGTTATCATTTCCAAATAAGAGAACCGACTTTCAACCCAATTGTAAGAATAATTATTTGACAATGTGGACTTTCTCGGCACTTCTGCACATGTGCCTAATTTCAAAGTGATAGCCAAAAACAAAGATTATGCTTAAATATGTGAAAAAAGATGTGTTTGATAAGCAACCTGATGAGCTCCAGTATTGCAACAAGAATGTTGCAACTCCTAGGGCTACCAACTTTACTTCATCAACTCGGGGTTCATACAAACTTGGAGGTGATAGTGATGTATACATAGTAGATGCAATGATCTACTCTTGTCACTTTTCAACTAGGGCGATAGACCGCTAAGGTTTTTCAAACCAATATTCTATCGACTAGAAGGAGCCTGACTACCAACTAGCAAAGGGAAATTACTCTAAATGTAGAAATGAAATGTTGTCTACTCTAGGAAATGAAAGTGTTGCATTGGGAGGTGTTATAAAGTGACATGAAATCATCTAGTTAAGAATCTACACACATTGCTTACAAAAGAGACCTAACTTAACCTTGCATATAACATCTAGTTATTTGGACTAAATAAGCATGGAAATTTATTTGAAAAGCTACTGTGGCTATTGCATGCATGTGATAACTAGAAATTGCAAAAAAAGCCTTTTTTATTTTTAGTTTTATGAATGCAAATGCTAATTTAACCAATTTTTTCTTTTGGCAAGGGAGACAGGTATGGGGAAACAGGTCTAGAATGGTTTCAAGGGTATAGAAGCCAAGTGGAGGCCTAACTTAAGCTCAAATGGCCATTTCTACTCAATCCAGGCTTAAAACAGGCTCCTATAGGGTTTCCTATAGTACTACAGGATGTCCTAGTTATACTATAGGATGCTATGTTTTACTACAGGAAATAGGCTGAAAGCTTATGGGGAAGTAGGAAAGATAGAATGAAGTGTGGGAAAGGTGTCTTAGGGGGAAATAAGGTACAGAGGAGGTGCACACTACCCAAAGCTCAATCCAAGGCTTCAAAATGGTTGGACTTGCTCAAGGAAAATGTCCACTTTGCTTACAAAAAAGGAATTCAGATTAGGGTTTGCTAGACTTTGGTAGCATAGGTGGAGAATACTTGGATGAGGCTGGAAAGATGAGGTCTTTCTACAGAATAGAAGCTCCTGCAACAACATACACTATTTTCTTCATTTATGCACAACTTCATTTATACATGGAAAAGATGAGTTGAATGTGTGAAAAAAAAGTTATTAATAGCTTATGTCTAAGTTTATGAATGGAAGTGCTTCTAAACCATAGAAAAATCAAGAGCTCAAAATGACAATTGTAGGTACTTCTAAGAAATTTAGAAACAATGATCTATTCAACAAGAAACCCTAGGTTATGCAGTGATCAAACAATAAATATGTTTTTGGGTTGTGTGAATGGAACCCTCAAATCATGATCCCATAATGGAGATGAGGAAAAGGCCACTATCACAAGATTTTCTGAAGTGTTTACTGTCACTATTGTACCACTGATTTATCTATCTACAAATGGAAGCAAGCTAAGTAATCATCCAAATATTTGCATATTAAACAAAACCCAAAATCACTTCAGTAGCTAACTATTAATGTAATATAAGAATACAAGTACATAAAGGGGAACTTTTTCTGCTAGGGTTGGGCCCTAACCCAAGATCTTTAGCCCTCTGAGTCAACTCAATGCTGGATCAAGGGAATGCTTTCCATTTTTATCAAAATGTCAAAAATACATAAGAGTTAGCAAACGCAATGTCTTAGCTCGAAAATGCCTCTTGGCTACAACAAAAAAAGTTGAATCCTAATGAGGCTCTAGGCCTTCTTATTTATACAATTGAAGCTACCAACAACTTCCTTAAATTTAGGGAGGCTTGGCTCCCAACTCGAGATTAATTTGTCTTCAACTATCACTGGCTTGGCTGCCAATGACCTCAGTGGGCTTGGTTGCCAATGACCTCAATGGACTTGTAACTCCGAACTAATGAGATCTAGAGGAGGAATATTTGAGTGATTGAGGAGTTAAGGAGAGAGATCCCATCTCCTAAAATCCCTCTTGCTTGTGTACTTCGATTTTTTGCACTTAAATTAGCCAAAATTGCTCCAAATCCTGCAATTAATGCATATTAGGCCACATGACATAACATCTCATCTTTACCCTTCTCACTAAGAAAAATATAATAAAATATGTAAATAAATGTGAGAAAAGTTGATTTTAATAAGTTGGAGAGTGGCATTAAGGTCCATATAATTTACCTATTGATGAGCCTCACCATCATCCCCCCTACTGAAAGTGTTGTCTGTCCTCTAAGAAACTTAATCTATGTCCATGTCTTTCATTTCTCATATGGCCTCTCTGACATCCCAGGCTTCTATTGATGTACTCTCCTCTTGTGGATAAAATCATGCATGCTTCTCTATTTCCACCCCCTACTTTCTCTCCTCTTCCTCCTTTCTTCCTTCTAACTTACCCAAGAGAAATGGTGGACTAAGATTCAATCCAATCCAGTTGATTTTGAGGCTCTATAGTGCCTTCTTATACAGTGGGGTCCTCTCTAGTGCATCCCTCATTCTTTCAAGGGAATGATACTCCCTGATCCTTAGGTTCTATGGTAGGGTGCCCCATCTCCTTTGGCATGCTTGTTGGCTTTCATCCCCTAGCAATCTCAAGATGTCCTCAAAACGAGTGACTACTTGCTCTTGTGTAGCTAAATATCTTGGTGCAAGCTTGGGATCAATAGCGATGATGTTGTGGGTGCTAATGATAGCCATGGAATTTATTTGTTCTACTCTAATGTAAAGGGTCTCTTTTTCTTCTCTTTCCAATACCCTCTTTACTTCCTTAGTCTTGGCCCCTCATGACTCATCCATGATGTCAAGGCCATTAGTTGTAAGACCCCCACCTTTGGATTGGGGTCCCACACATTCAAGTATGTTAAGGCCAAGTTATGTAAGTAGAATTTAGATGTCTTGACCCTCTCCTCTAGGATGCTTTGATCACAGAGCTCAATGAACTACCTATAGTCTTGGAAAGGCATAGTCCCTCGTTGTGCTAGGATCTTTATCTGAAATTGCATCCACTGATATTTTAGGTACAAGGCATATGACTTTGATGGCATCCTGCATTGGAGTGCCTCCATAGAGAGGCTTGTCATAGTGGCCAATTGCCTCTCTTTTTCTTGTACCTACCTCCTCAGCCATGTGTTTTCATCCTCTAGTTGAGATTTCATAACTCTTTCCCTGTCTCTTATCCTACTAAAATCTTTTCCCATCTCTAGTAGCTTCTCTCCATATGGCCCACATTCTCTACATTCTTTGATTTAGAAATTTTCATCAGTGATGTTTCCTTGCTCTGTCCTTCTCGAGCTCAAAGAAGACAGGGATGGAAAAATTTTGTGGTATTACTCTGCCTCTCTCAATGAATCTGTAATAGGAGTTGAGATTGGGATGAGGTCTAGGTTCCTGCAGCTCTTGGAATTCTTCTTTTAATGTTTTTGGAGCATTTTCCTCCTCATGTACTTGTGTTGCTTCTTCCTTGCCTTTCCTTTGTCCTTTTTGTCCTTCCTGCTACTTTTTCTATGTTCCCTGTAGTGCTAACATAGTTTCCTGTAGGACTATATGTGTTTCGTGTAGGAGGCTTTTCCCTTTCAAAAATAGGGTCAAAAATTCTTTGATTTTCTTTGCTAAGGTTGACCTGGTGATAGGCCTGCTAACATAGGTGATTGGCAACCTTGGGGAATCATGTTTTGATGTACCCTCTTCACCTTTCATTTCTGGGGAGACTATTTTTTCTTATCCTTTTGGTGAGTCTTCAATGATTAAAGGAGTATTGGTAGGTGTTTGTGGTCTCCCCCATTTTATCCTAGTGATCCTCCTTGTTCTGAAATATAGGGGAGTCTACCTCTGCCTTTTTCCTGTTGAATTTATGGGTGTGCTTAGGGAAATCAAGGCAGTAGCTGCCTCTTTCTTTGTGGTTTCAGGAGACACTCTTCGAGATTCTTCCCCTTCCTTGGTATGTTTTTTAGGGTTTTCCTCCTCCTTCTGTGCTTCTTCCCCAATGTTCTCTTCTCCCTCTATTTTATTGGTCTCTACCTCCTCTTCTTCCCCTGGTTCTTCTTCTTCTTCTCAAGGTTCCTCCTCTTCTTCTTCTTCGGGTTCTTCCTCTTCTTCCTTGAGTTCCTTCTCTTCTTCTTCTTCAGGTTCTTCCTCCTTTATTTCTTCCCCCTCACCACTATAGGTTGGGTCTCTTTCATACTCAATTGCTTTAATTACATCCTCCCTCTCCATGTCCCTAAATGTGGACCATAGAATAGGGACTTTTAATTGGCTTAAGGCATCTTCTAGTATGAGTTTGCTTAGTCCATGATGTGCAAGCTCCTGATGTTTTTCTTCCTATACATTTATGCTCATGTCTATTATTGATTGCAACAAGAAGTAAGGCACACTAAGTCTTTTGTTAAGGGGTAATTCTTATCCAAATATCAGCACATGGAGGAGTCTAAATTGGTAACCATAGACTATACTGAGCCTTCCCTCACAAGAAATATACTTGAGAATGTGACAGCTTACTTCATCCCAAGGATAGGGAAGGCTCCCCCTTATAATCCCATTTTTGTCCTCACTTGGCTCCTCATCTCTCAAGAAAAAGTTCTTCTTTTCATAAGTGTTTCTAGCATTATCCTCCTTTCTCCATTGTAAGCCTAGGGGAAGTGTAGTGATTTTTCTAATGCTTTCAGAGGCAATTTTTACAGAAAATTCTCTCACCACAGAAGTGGCACTGAATCTAGCCTGAGGTGTGAGTGACATGGCAAATTCTCAGGCTACATCATAATCATATCTTCTAAGTAGATTGAAAAGTACCAACCATTTATGCCTTCTAAATATTTCTGTCACAAGGGATGGTGATGTATTCTAGGTTTCCTTGTGGGCATTTTCATTAGCGAGTGAGCATCAACAAATTCGCCAGTGGGTGATTGACAACAAAGTCAGTAGTGAGCAGTTTTCAAACACAACAAAAGCAATAGTGATTTTTTTTCAACGTCATCAGCCAGTGGGCGATCATCATCAGCAGATTCGCCAGTGGGTGTTCATCAACTTTTATTAATGGACAAACAAATATGCTAATGGGCATTCATCAAATTTTCTCAGTGGACATAGGATGCTAATTTCAAGCAAAGGACAGTTGGATCCTTTTGTAGCTTGGCACGTGATGAAGTTGTCAAGCAACATCCAGAGATGAATCATACATGCAGCTTACTCATGGTCTCTTCATATTGTAGTTTCTTCAGCATCCAGCTTGGGTAGTTTTTCAGGCAAATGTTTTTTTGAGGATCAACATGAGAACTTGGAAAAGGTTTCCTGGTTCTTATTTTGGATTTATCATTGATGGGGGGAATGTTAGCCTCACCCTCATAATAAAACAATTATAAATCCAAAATTATAATTAAACAAATCAAATCTTGATAATTATGAGTTAGTTCCTCAAACTAGGGAGTTTAGTTAAGATGAGAGATTCTCTCCAACTAGTTCTCCTAGATTAGTGTTTTGTTGAGAATGTATCTCAACCAAGTTTATTCAAGATAGACGCACTATCTTGAGACAACTTGCTCATGTATTTATATGTATCATAACATTATTTTTAAAAAAAAATTATGAGAATGAGAGACTACAAGAAAGTCTCTCATGCCTTTTTTGCCATGTCTAATTTCTATATCTCTCGTATTTTTTATGTGTGCTAATTTTAGTTTATTAAATTTCTTCACCCCTTCTGTTGCAACCCCCTGTCATTTTCTCCTCCCTGTCAACATAACTGTAGGTAGTTTGGTGGCTTAGATTTAGAGCTTTCCAAGGTGACTAAGGGTTTATAGTTTAGGAGGGTGATGAATAAAATCCTTCCTTTATCCCCACACATCTTCTCCACACAATTATGTCTATCCCTATGCACACTGTAATTACTAGAAAAAAATGAATATTTGTTTTCCTTTTCTCCTTTCTAGCTATAAAGTCAAAACACAGAGGATATGGGCCACCTACCATTCACTGTAATGCCTTGGTTGATGAGAATTGATGAATATCTTGGCCCTAAGCACCCTCATGCAGAGTTTATTGACAATTCCCACTTTTTCTTGTAGTTTTTTTTGCGTTTCCTGTAGATGTTCACTATAGGATGGATGAGACTAGCTTTCTTCTTTGATGGCCCCTCTAGGTGGTCTCCATTCTCTAAATCTCGAAATGAACAATGTGTGCATGAAATTGAGGGATGTTTTCTATTTATGGTTGATTCCTTGGAGCAGTGCGTTGGCTAGCAAGGTACATGATTTCTCCTTTTGGACTATTGGCCCACCATTATTTATCATGCAAGCCTTACTTGTAATCATCACCCACTCCTATACAACTTAACTCAACCACCTTTCCAAATTATTTACTTTGATGTGACTTTTCCATGTGGCCTACTGACTAGAACTTCATTTTTTGTTTTCGAGCTGAGGGTGGCCAAGTTAATTGGCCACCTTCAGCTTATAAAACCAACTTTTTCATATTATTACACTTTTATCATATTCATACTTAGGGAAGAGTTTGGATGAGGTGCCATACCTGTGGCTTCCTTTCCTTGGTCGATGAATGCTAGAGTGTGGCTCTGTTGTGCTTCTTCTTGTTCATGTACATGTTCTCTTTTGATCTTGTTTTGCTTATGTCACTCGACTGATATGTTTGTCTTCTTTGTTGTGATGTGTCGGTGTTGGCCTCTTCTACTATTGTTGAGTTCTGGATAGGTGCCATAGTGCCTGCAGGGGTGCTGATACTCTTTCTCTGCATGGATGCTGAAGGAGAAGCATGGAGATTGTTGCTAACATAATACAGGTTGCTACAGGGTTTCCTGTAGTACTACAGGAAATCCTATACCTACCTCTTTCTTAATTTTTTTGTTTTTTTTTCTTGGAGGAGGAATAGGTGTTGAAGTAGAAGTGGAAAGGGTGGAAATGGGGAAGATGAATTGGTAGGTGAGGTACGACACTAATGGGATAGCCCTTGGACTTTTCTTTGTTTTTCTTTTTTTCTTTTTTCTTTTTTTTGAGTTGTTTCTTCGATGGATAAAGAGGGTGGCATGGTCATGAATTAGTGGTGGGTGAGATGTGGTGAGGTCAATGGCCTCCTATTTCAACCCAGAATAGGGTTGCATCATTATTCCTCAACCAGGATTCCATTCTTATAGAGTTTCAGAACATCATGTAGTACTACACGAAACTCCTATAGTAACTATAGGAAATCCTTTAGAAGTCAGAAAATGCATGCAAATTGGTTTTTGATGCTTGGAGATGAGAATGTATGATGGAGACATGGTGGGCATGGAAGGTATGAAATGAATGAAGGAGGAATGGGGTGTTTCTTGGCTTGCTTCCCTCTAAACTTGGTGTCCTTTTTTTCCTTGAAAACCTGCAAAAAAAATCACAGAATTTTATTAGTGGATAGGTTTAAGGTCTCTGCCATAGCATTTTTGTGCTTTTTTTCTCTTTTTTTTTTAAAGACACACAGGTCACCTCAAAGGAGGTTTTCAACCTGTTTTCTTGCCCTAGGCACCTCAAGGTAGGTTTTCTCCCAGGGATCTTTTATTTTTCCTTTTTTCACTCTTGGGCTACCTCAAGGAGGTTTTCAATCCAAAACGTTTGGCCTTAGGTGCCTCATGGAGGTTTTCACCTAGGCCCCTTATTGTTTTTTCTCTTTTTTCAATTTTTTTTCAAAAATAAAGTCATCTTTAAGAATTTGGTCAGGTGGAAGCTGATACACTTCCAATCACCATCACTTCCTTACTGATACTACTGGAAAAATCTTCCTTTAACAAAGGTCTTTTGTAGGATTTCAATATGTACCCATTGACAAGCAAGGGGATACCTTCTTCATCAATCGTTCCTATCTAAATAGCCCCATTTTCATGGCACTTTTCTATCACATATGGGTTGATCCATATGGTCATCAATTTGTCTTTGAAATCCTTGAACCTAGATTCATATAGCAGAACCCAATCACCCTATTGAAAAACCTTATCTTTGATATTTTTGTCATTCTGAACCTTTCTTTGTACTTGAGTCACCTTTGTGTGTGGCAAGGCCTACATCCTAAATTCATCTAACCTATTGAGCTAGAGAAGCCTCTCTTGTTGTGCCCTTGTAACATCCAAATCCAATTGTGCTACCATTCTCAAAGTGTTGTATTCAAACTCAATGGAGAGCAGAGCCTTCTTCCCATAGACCAAATCATAAGGGGTGAAACTAGTGGTTGCCTCCCAAGTTGTATTATAGGTCCAAGTGGCCTCCACTAGTCTTTCAACCCAATATTTCCTACTGAATCGCACCACCTTTGTGATAATTCTTTCTAATGCTCTATTGGTATCCTCTACTTGTCCATTAGCCTAAGGGTGGTAAGGAATTGATTTCTTGTGCTTGATCTTATGCTGGCTCAACAAATTCTCAATCAGATGTGAAGTGAATTGAGTGCCTTGATAAATGACTAGCTCTCTAGGGTACCCAAACTTGTAAAACACATTCTCCCTCAAGAACTCAGCCACTTTATCTTTTGTGGCTACCTTGACAACCTTGGTTTCAGCCCACTTTTTCAAGTAATTGGTGCACACAATTATGTACTTTTTCTATCCTGATGGTGGATCAATGTGCCCAATGAAATCCATGCACTGCTTGTCAAATGGCTCAAAAGTCACTTGAGGTTGCAAAGGCATTTCATCCCTGGGAGTAGGTTTCCCCATTCTTTGGCACCGGTCACACTGGTTGGATATCTTCTTGCATCTTGGTGGAGAGTGGGCCAATAGTAGCAAGCTTGGTCTACATTGAAGATTGTTGTCTTGGCTACAAAGTGACCTCCACAAGGCCCATCATGATAGGCCAAAAGAATTTCAAAAGCTTCCTCCTCCCTGACACATCTTCTCAGAAACTGATCTGGGCATAGCTTGAAGAGATTTCCCCCAATCCAATTTAATGGTGCGCTTTTCCTTATAATTCTTCTCTTTTCCTTGGAGGATGGATTTGGAGGGAACTGTGTAGCCACTAAGTAGTTTTCTATGTCAGAAAACCACAAAGAGAGAACTGAAATAGCGAATAAATTCTCATATGGCAGTTGATCATCAACCATTCCTTCCTCACCTGTAAGCAAATCTAGTCATGACAAAAAATATGCAACTACATTTTCTCTATCAGGCTTATCAATGATAGTTAGATCAAACTATTGTAACAAAAGAAACCATCTAATAATTCTAGCATTCACATCCATCTTGTTCATCAAATATTTAATAGCAGCATGGTCAGTATGTAAAAAGGTATAGTAACCGGTGATGTAATGTCTAAATTTATTCAAGGAATGGAAAACAGCTAGGAGCTCTTTTTAGTCATAGTATAGTTCAATTCAGTCTTGGATAGATTTTTGTTAATGAAGTAAATGGCATAAGGTAACTTGTCATCTATCTGGCCTAGAGATGCTCCTATATATTTTTCAAATGCATCAGCATGGATGTGTAAAGGACGAGCCCAATTTGGGCCTCAGAGTATAGGTGCAGTGGTCAATTCATCCTTTAGGGTTTCTAGTGCCTCTTGGCAGCTTTTTGACCATAAAAATTCAAAGTCCTTGGCCAATACTCCAAACAAAGGTGAGGCTACTTTACTGAAGTCTTTTATGAATCTCTTATAGTATCCAGCTAAACCCAAGAAATTTCTGACATCCCTTTGCTTCTAAGGTCTAGGGACTCTCTTTATGATAGCAATTTTATTCGAGTCCACTTGTAGTCCTTCCTGGGCTATTGAGTGACCTAGAAAAGTCCCAGCAGTCATTAATAACTCACACTCATCAAGACTAAGGGATAAGTTCATTTCAATGCATTTGGTTAATAATTTTCCCAAGTTTGAGAGAGCCTCCAGGAAATCACACCCATATAGGGTGAAATCATCCATATAAATTTCCACAGAGTCATGGACCGGCTCGGCAAAGATGCCCAGGACAGCCCTCTAAAAAGTGGTAGGGGCAATGCATAATACAAAAGGAAGGACCCTATAAGAAAAGGTACCCCAAAGACAGGCTAAGGAGGTTTTATCCTGGTCCTTTGGACTGATTTGGACCTTATTGTAACCACTGAATCCATCCAGGAAAGAGAATAACTTATTTCCTACCAGACCATCTAAAACTTGGTCAATGAAAGGTAGAGGGAAATGGTCCTTTTTTGTGGCTTTGTTTAGCTCTTTGTAGTCCACAAAAATCCTCCACTTCCCATTTTTCTTTGGAACCAGAACCAGAGGAGACACCCACTCACGATCTGAGATGGGGTAAATGAACCCTGCATCCAATAGCTTTTGTAATTCTTCTTTTACTATATTCTTGAGGGTTGGGTTCATTCTCCTTTAAAGTTGGCACACTAGCTTGCAAACTTCCTTGATGTAAATGTGGTGAGTACACACCGAAGTGAACTCCCTTCATTTCCTTATAACTCCAGGCAAAGGCATCCAGATGCTTTCTTAGCATGTCACATAACTCCTCTCCCTGATGTGTAGAGAGGGGTTGATTTTCACTGTTCTTTCTAGACCAAATTCTATCATCTTAACATGAGTAGGACTTGAGTCAGTTAGGCCTAAATCAGTCCAAGGGTTATCTTCAGCTTTCTTCACTAACACCTCAAGAGGCATGGTGTTGGGGGTTGATTCTAGAGGATTTTCTCAATCAGGTCATCTTCATCAGGTTGTCCCCCTCGCATAGTAGTATCTAGGGTACAAATTGGGGAAGAGTATACTTCATATTCCTCCTCCTCTTCTAACCATAAAGGTAAGTCATGCTCTAGAGATGGTTGAGCAGGAGGGTACCAGACCAATTTTTTGGAAAATGCCCATTTTTAATGGTCATATTCCCAACCTTGCAACTAATGTAAGCATCAACAGTGGCTAACCATGGCCTTCCAAGGATGAGAGCATAACCATTGAAATTGGTCTTAGGTTGGATAACTAAGAAGTCAGCAAGGTATTCCCAAGAATCAATGGAGATCATCACATCCTCAACAACTCCCTCAAGATATACTATAGACATGTCTGTAAGTTGCAAGACTATTGTGGTCTTCATTAATGATCCTTGGAGAGTCAATTTAAGCATATTCTCCTTACTCATCACAT
The DNA here is from genome assembly GCA_000404065.3 of Pinus taeda. Classification (NCBI taxonomy): domain Eukaryota; kingdom Viridiplantae; phylum Streptophyta; class Pinopsida; order Pinales; family Pinaceae; genus Pinus; species Pinus taeda. Next base: position 16,172 of record APFE030750537.1, on the reverse strand, counting down.
TGATGGCAACCCAAGGTCGATCAAGGTATGGGGGACAATGATACCATTGATGTGCACATCTACCACATGACTTCCAAGATCTAGATACTTCAGGAAAATCACCTGCCCCAACATTAAGTCAAACAGTTGTCCAATGACATTAATGGTAGGGGTGTCTTTCTTTCACCTCCTAGGATGTTTGAAGCATCTCTCCTTGATTAACTTGTTGTAGCTGGGGACATCCTTAATAGCTTGGAGGAGAGGCATTTTAACACACAAGTTTTTCAATTCACCCAAAAGTTCAGTCTCTTCTGGGGTGTGTTGGATCAGATGGATTAATCTCTCAGGAAAAGGAGGTGGATTGGCTTGAGAAACACTCTCCTTTTCCACTTCAAGCTCCTCAAGTGGAGATGGAGGGTGATTATATAGAAGCACTCTTCTAGAACTGAGGTTGATTTCTTGAATTTCCACAGCATAGGTAGGGTAAGATGTTTCCCCACTGTAGACCTGTTGTGTTTGTCTGTTGTTCAGGTTTGGTTTTGGTTGAGCAGGCATATGAGGTTGCTTCGGTGGAGCAGGGTGAAGGAGTTGTGGTTGAGATGGAGGTGGACATAGTAAGGCTAGAGATTGGTTGTATGGGGGCCTCAACCCCTGGGATGGTGCATTCCACTAAGGTTGTGGTGAAGTATATGGATGAAATGATTGATTGGAAGGTTAGGAATGGTATTGAGGTGCAAACGATTAGGGAGAAGGTGTGGACCATGAAGGATGAGTAGGAGGGAACCAATGGGGAATGGATGCATTCCGGATAGGGTTGTAATATGAATAGGAAGCCCCTTGTATGACTTGCTAGTATGGTCGAGGTTCTTGAGGCCTCCTTTGGTTGATATAAAAGAGTTGTTCAGTCACCCCTTCAGTTCCTTGATACACATATTTGAATCCAGGAAGAGAACGACACTTGTCTGTGTAGTGGTTCTCCTCAGAGTCCTACCATATCTCTATAAGATTCAATGGACATTCATTTATGGGGTGCCTTCTAGTGCATCTAGGGCAGAAGACAATTAAGGCTCTTTTTGCTTCCTCTTGCTTCCTCTTGATCTACATGGTGTCCATTTGTAGAGCAAGGGTATGGAGCATTTCACTCTTGAAATCTTCCAACATGTTCCCAATTTCACTTTTTATGGATGTGTTGGAGGACGATGAACTAGCCAAAGCTTGACTAGCCCTACCCTTCTTTCTGGTTGCCCTATAATGATTTCTGAAAATTGTCTCGATATCATCATAGGGTAACTGATAGATGTCCCCTCCTCAAATCATGTTTAGGGTCTCTAGGAGCTCTTCCCTGATCCCTCTAAGAATGACTAGCTTAAGTGATTCGAGATCGAGGGTGCACTTGGCCCTTTTGTAGCTGAGTTGGAACCTTTCCTCATAATCTTTCAAAGACACATCATGTCCTAAGATCATTCTAAAAATTTCCTCTTTGGTATATTTGGACCTATAATAATCCATATACTTATTGTTGAAGGCTTGTTTCATTTGAGCCCAGGTGGTGATGTTGTCCCCAAGTAAACGCATGAACCAATGCAAGGCTACATTTTTGAGGGTGGATGGAAATAATTTCAACTTCTGGTCATCAGAGGTATAATCATAAGTTCTGCATATGGCAGCAAACTTAAACAAAATGGTATCTAGGTCCTCTGAGGTTAAGCCATGGAAGTGAGGAGGGGCAGAGGGGCTTATTTTTTTCATCCTATCATCTCCATTAGTTTCTCTGATGGGAAAATTACCCTCAGCTCTAATTTCAATCCCTTCTTTGTTTTCAATCCTATTTTTATTTTTAGCCATGGTGTAGGTTGGTGGAATGGTCTCTTCTTCTTCTTCCCCAATAGGCTCCTCAAATATCTCTGGTTGTTCACCTAATGGGTCCTATAGCTCACAACCACTAAAGAATATGGAAGGTTGGGTGTTATATGTGATGGGGGTATTTGGAAAAAAAATCCTAATTTATCTCTACTCCTACGAGGCATGAAAGGAATTTATTTATTTATTATATATATATATATATATATATATATATATAATATATATGTATATATATATATATATATATATATATTTTTTTTTTTTTTTCCAGAATTACTTGTAGAATGGAAAGAGAACAAAGATTGCAACTATTTACTAAATGGAACTAATTGCATAATTGGAAAGAAAGCAAATATTGTAACTATTTGTTGAATTTAACTACTAGCAGAATTGGAAAGAAATCAAAGATTGCAACTATTTCTTGAATGGATACTTGCATAATTGGAAAGAAAGAAGAAATTACATCTACTTAGACACCTCCTTGGAAATCACACCAAAAATTAATGAGATCCATTATTACAGCAAGAATGTTGCAACTCCTACGGTACCAACTTTACTTCATCAACTAGGTGTTCCAACAAACTTGGAGGTGACAGTGTTGTATACATAGTAGATGCAATGGCCTACTCTTGTCACTTGTCAACTAGGGTCATAGACCGCTAAGGTTTTTCAAACTAGTCTCTTATCGACTACAAGGAGTCTAACTACTAACTAGCAAAGGGAAATTAATCTAAATGCATAAATAAAATTATGCCTTCTCTAGGAAATGAAAGGGTTGTATTGGAAGGTGTTATAAAGTGACATGAAACCATCTAGCTAAGCATCTACACACATTGCTTGTGAAAGAGACCTAACTTAGCCTTGCATATAACATCTAGTTATCTGGACTAAATGAGCATGGAAATTTATCTTAAAAGCTATTGTGATTGCTGCATGCATGTGCTAACTAGAAATTGCAAAAAAAGCCTTTTTGATTTTCAATTTTTTGAATGAAAATGTTAATTTAACCAGTTTGTTCTATTGGAAGGGGAGGTTGTTACACAAAAAATTGTCACCATGACTTTCTACAGTTTGTGTGAGTCCATCAACACTCATACATACCTCCTTTTCAAATCTTAAGCCTCAGCTCTTCATGTCAAGCCTTGAAAATGGGAGAAAGACCTTAAAAATATCTCAAATCCTGGTTTCGCACTTTCTCCTAGCATTAACTGCGGTGCCGCACCCAATGGTCATGTTTCCCGCGAACCTAACCACTTTGTCTATTGAGTAATGGGTGCGAACCCCTGTAAAAGTTAAAAAGGCGTGAGTTCATTCTTAAAAATTCATCTTGGGTCACTTCTAGACACTTCTAGAAGGAATATTACGCTGGCAAGTCCGCTCCACCTTGGTTCATCCATTCCATAACTAAGGGAGCTAACTCCATGATATGAGGTGCTTATCCGATTGAAGGGGGAGCTTATCCCTTCAATGGTGGACCTGCAACTTCCTCCATTTGCACTATAAATTCATGCATTGAGCTGGTTGTGAGGGAGGTTGAAAGCTGAAGATTCTTGAGGGTAAATGCTGCTGAAAACTAGGATTCCTTTTTGAGCTTGTGAGAGGAGAGATCACATACCTTTCATGTCATTTGGGAAGTGAGTGAGGCTTGTCAAAGTAGAGGATACTCTTGCTGGACCCTAGAAAGAACTTGTGCAACATCAAGGCAAAGGTTGTAAGGTTCTTTTACTCATAAATTTAATACAATCAAGTTTGTTTTTCTCAATGAACTGTCTCTAATGGTTTATTTTATGAGCTCCTTGATCTTCATAATGAAAAAGTTTTGTTATACGCAGGTATGCTTTGATGTGTGCTTGTTTGTGTATGCAGGTTATTAAACGGGAACTACTTGAAGATGCTGGAGTAAAACTGCCTCAAACAAGCGTTGGACCGAGGTAGGGTCTATTACACCTCTTAGTATTCATTAATGAATTGAAACATGTTTAGAGAAAAGTAGATTTGCTTGTGCTCTTTGTTGCTAGATATCATTCGATACTAGGGAGATCGGTCTTGTCCGCAAGAACGATTTATCCGGCCACAAATTGGTGACTCCACTGGGGACTGGTTTGGTTTGGTTTTTGATTTGTCTTTGCTTTGACTTGAGAAACTTAAGTTTTGGTTTCTGATTTTGCCTTGATTTTTGTGAGTTTGGGTACTGGTTAGATCCTGGTTGGATTTTTATTTTTTGAAATTTTGGAAGAGGACCGCATCCTCTGAGTTAGTTACAGTGCGGACCTATCCGCATTGTTACAATGTAACACAGAGTGGGACCGCACCTGATTCTACTAGATGCCTGCGAACCCCTGTCAAAAAATTGAAAAACCTAAGATCCATCTACCCAGTTAGGTTTAGTTTTTGTCCATAGATGTTAGTATATGCCCAGACCTTCACTTGTCTTGACAAAAGTTCCTTGTGAGTTAGTTTTCATTGGCATTCTCATTTGAAGTGATTTTCTAAGAAGTTTTGTCTGTTGGATTGTTTTTTCTTGGTCTTTGTAGTAGCTCAGAGATCCGAAGCCTTAGGGCCTTAGATCACCCCGGTCTCTCTGGTTTTCTTGCTGAGTTTGACTAGCTTATGAAATCTATCCGTGAAGAGATCTAGATCCCAATTGTCTCTTATACAAAACTTTGATTAAACTTGATTAAAAGTTTTGAATTTCACTTTTTCTATTAAATTATAATTGGATGTTTTTTATTAGTTTGTTGAGTTGAACAAATTGATCCTTAATTAGCTGAAAGACTAAGTTGAGCATCCTTAAAAACATTTCAAGTTTCTTTTCAATCCATTTTCATTTAGATCTCAAGATTAGATCATAGTTTTGAGTTTTTCATAGAAATTATACAAGCTTGTTGAAAATTTATTTTCAATAGTTTTTTAGAGTTTTTCTAGAAATCTTAAAAGCTCTCTTAAAGGAATTGCTTATTCTTGTAGTTGTTGATTGTTGAAAAGCAAAGGGATTTTCTGTGAGTGTGATTAGTAGTCTCGTTTTTAAAAAGTTCTTTGAAAAGGACAAAAAGTTTCCTTTCAGTTGTATGTTAAGAGAAAGATTTGATTTTCAAAGCATTGCATTTTCAACTCTTCCTTAGCTAGAAATTCATTTGAAAAGGAAAAGGAATGTATCATCTTAGGTGCATTTTTTAGTGTTTTGGAGTCGAGTCTTCATACCATAAAGTTTCATCTCCGCACCCATTGACTTAAGGAACAAACAATAAAATTAATGCTTAATTAAAATCAATCTAGTAATCTTTTTATTTTCTAGGGCTCTTTTCACCAACATAGCTTAGGCTAGTATCTTGGAGTAGGGAGTAATTAACTCTCCGAGATAGTTTTAACAAACAAGTAGTCAATCTTGCGATAGGGAGAAATTCCAATTGTTACATCTATGCTCTGGGAAAGCTCCTCTTAAAGGAGAAGCACGAGATCGTATTCGAACCAGTGTGGGAATCAATCCTTCCTCATTGGGAATGATAGAAGATATTCACGTATTAAAAACGGTAAACCTCGGATTGACCATTGTCGAGGAGCCTGGGGTCACTTGTTGGTAAACCTTGGATTATGTCAAGCAGCCTTCAAGGGGGTTGAGCTTGATACTCTTCCCTTGCGTGCGTATCGAATCGTAGACTCTTCCCCTAGGTATATTTGTTTATGTTGGTGACCTTAGTGACCATAATCTTTACGATTCTTTCCTAGGTGATGGTGGAGGGAAGATCCCACTGTACCTGGAGCAGACATTGACTAGACTCACTTGGACTCTCTAGGGGGTTATCTTCACTCGAGACGGTTATAGTGGAGAAACTTGTGCCAGTCTGTTTCATTAAGCGGGTTGTCGGAGTAACTGTTCCAACCGCCATTTCTGTATTGAATTCTGCAACGTTGGATTTCATCACCAACTAGTGTTTTCGATCCGGAAAGATAATGTTTGTGTGTGGTTTAATCTCCTAGATTTATTAGGCGTGTGCTTCAAATTGTTTGGTTCTTTAGAGACTTTAGGTGGTTTTCTTGATATTTTTTTTTGTTTTCGTGTGAAGTAATTAAATAATTAATCGTGGCTGAATTACCGAGACAATCCTGTCGACTTCGGGTGCAGCCTCCCGAATTTACACCAAGTCAACTTGAAGGGCTGCGAGCTCTTGTCACACCTAGTGAAAGTAGGGTTGGGTCACCGGAGCCTAGAGAGTCTTCATTAATCATACATCCTGATCATCTAGTTCAAGCAACAGAACATATTTCTGAATCGATTTCATTTTCCGAGGTTACTGGTAGTATCACTCCTACTAGTTCACTAGCCGAAGAACCTGAAATCTCTAAACCTGAAAATGAACCTGCTGCTACTCCATCTTCAGGATTTGCTTCTCCTGTTTCTAGTGGTCCTAATTCACCCAGGGTAGAAAATATCATTACCGAGAATCTTCCTTCTGGACTCATTTCGATCGAAGAAATTGTAAGTTCGAGTCCGAACGAAGGTATATGCATCCCTGAAAATCAACCAAATATCAAACTTAGGGAGCGTGAATCCATTTTCTACAGTCCCATTGTAGGTGACGCTTGGTATATTTCGTTGACCAATTTCTTAGAAAATCCAGGGCTCGCGTCTTCACCACCTTGATTTCCTTTCCATCCAACACCCAGAGGTTATTATCCTCTTTTGAATATGTCGAGACAGTCATCCTTGTTTTCTCAGATGCCAGAAACTTTTTTACATGGCGGTCCTTCTGTTCCTCCTGGGTATCAGTCTTTATCTGGTACGTTTTTAGGAGCATCTCCTCAACCCATCGAATATGTAGTATCTCCTGGTAATAACCGAACTAAACCGTTAAGTGTTGAAGAGATTCTTATGATGTCTAGTACTACTCCTAATCCGCAGCCTCAAGGTAGTTCAATACCATCTGGGGGGCAGCCGCAAGGTACTCAAATACCGCCTCGGGGGCAACCTCAAGGTAGTCCATTACCACCTCGGGGGCAACCTCAAGGACAATGTATCCCTATGGGACAGTATTTTTCTCAAGGTCAACCCTAGTACCAATATGTACCTCAAGGTCAACCCCAGTATCAATATGTGCCTCAAGGTCAGTACCAGCCTCAAGGTCAGTACTAACCGCAAGGTCAGTACCAACCTCAAGGTCAATACCAACCTTAAGGTTTTCAACCACCTTCAGGTCAATCATTTTTTCAAGGACCGGGAAATGCACCGTATAATTATCAATCGTAAACTCAACCTAGTTTTGGTCCTCAATATGCTCAACATATTATGGGTCCATACCCCGGAATGAACGTGGTGTGGGATCAACAGACTCCGCAACCCAGGGTGCAGTTGTCATCTCAATCTGGACAGTCTTTTATTTCTGGTTCACCCCAGCAACCTGCCCAGCCTACTACTCAAACTTCTACACCTGGGGTAGCTCATCAGTCTGGACCTAGTTCACCTCGAACTCTGTCCCAAATGTCTGCTGCAACTACTACGGCCTCTGTTCAATCCACTCCACATATTTATGGAGTATCAGCAGCTCCAGTTTCTACTGCTCTTATATCAACTCCTCAGGCCTCTTTACCTCAGTCCGGACCTACAATCCAGACTCCGGTTTCGATGCCTGTAGGACAACCTGGGCCTAGTATGGTTGTCACAAGTCAACCCCAATTTACTTATCAACCGTACCAGGGGCAGTACCAATTCGGCCCTGCTGTGCAGAACCCGGCTTATTAGTATCAATTGTACCCTAGGTATACGTATCAACATCCTCAACAACCCCAGCATGGTCCGGTTAATCCTGGTTTTCCAGGAGGATATAATATCCCAAATGCAAATCCGATACCGAGTTATCCTGGATAGCCTCCTCCTCGGGCTGGTCTTATGACCCCAAGTTTTCGGGATCCGAACCGTCAGTTACCGTTTATAGCAACTTTGGATTTGCCTGACTTGTCGCGCCTTACGAATGATCCCATTAATTATCTTCCGTATTGGCCTCCAATGCTGAATAAGTTGCCCAATGATATACCAAAGTTTGAGGGGAAGTCAGGAGAAGATGTGTCTAATCATGTGATGACTTATCATCTCTGGTGTGCATCGAATTCCATTATAGATGATTCAATTCATCTTAGTCTTTTTCAATGCACTTTGATTGGCCTTGCAGCCAAGTGGTACATTGAGTTGCCACGAGGCTCTTTTTACAATTTTAGTCAGTTAGCCACTTCCTTCCTTACTCATTTTTAGCTGCCAGGCCGATAGGACAATGGAACGGAATTATTAACTTCATTAAAATAGTCGACGTCCACATATATTTCAGACCATATTCATGAATGGCAACGTCGACGTCGTTTAGTGAAAGTTTTTATCTCGGACCAAATTTTGGCAGAATGGTTTGTAAAATCGTTATTACCTAAAATAACTAAAGATGTAGCCAAGGCAGGCGTAGTTACCGAATAGCAAGTAATTTCTCAAGCTCAGTACCTTGACTTAGTTTATACGCAGTCAGGTAAGTTACACGAGAAAATCCCCGACCTTCTGAAACAAAATCAAATAGCTGCACCTCCCTCAGGGTCTCATGCCACTGACAGTATGATTGGTACTGTTAATACCAAGAGTAAGAAGAAATCCTCCAATAATTCTTCTCCTATTATAACTTTACCAAGTTCCCCGAAGGGAGAGTATTCACCTGAAATTTCTGCCGATGTTCATGTCGTAGAATCATCTACGACCAAATCAAAATCTAATGGTAAGAAGAAAGGCAAGAAGAAGAATAAGCAAAACTCGAAGGAGAAATCCGATAAACCTAAATCTACTGACGAGAAATGTAAACCTCGCTATCCTTGTCTCATCTGCGATGAGGAGCATTTTACAAGAGATTGCCCACATAGTGCCGAGGTTGCGAAAATCGTCAAAGGTTCGCAAACACCTGCTGTTTTGAAGGATCCTTTTCTAAGTCAAGACAGTAAGATGATAGGTTCTTCCTCTAGTGCCTCAGAAGAGCCCATAATGATGATGTCACATGTAAGGATTGCGAAACGATCGCAAGATTATGGAAGTAAGAGTCCTATTGGTGGTAAGGAAGCGGAATCTCCTAATTCCAATCCATCAACCTCAGCCTCGTCTGGTTCCGATCCGCTACACATCGAGAAACCAAATCCTGACTTAGTAATCAAACTACCCGCTAAGGGTATACTTCGAAAGTCAGCTTTCAATCCACATGCGAGAGCTGCTCAGAACTATAACATTCTTGAAGATTTAGTTGTTTCCCCTTCAGCAACGTTGGCTTTGGAGGTGCTACAATCTTGTCCAGCACAGCGTAAAATGCTATTATCAGCTATAGGAGTTGTTGATCTTCAGGACTCAAACCTCATAGTCTTCGATTTAGAAAATAGTACACCTCGTTTACCTCATCAAATGGCTTTCTAGATTCCAGTGTTAGTCAAAAACAGACCTTGCTTTAGGACTGTGATTGATGAGGGAGCTTCCACGTGTATTATGCCGATACAGTGTTGGAAAACCCTTGGTTCTCCTACACTTCATCAATCCCCGACGATTCTAAAGGCCTTTGATGGCCGAGGGTTCCATCCTTATGGCATTTTGCAAGACTTACTTATAGGGGTTAAAGGAAAAACTGTTAATCTAGATGTGGAGGTGGTTGATGCCCCGCTGGATTACAACCTTCTTTTGGGTCGTAGCTGGTCTTACGCCATGACTGTTGTTGTTTCATCGGTCTTTCGACTCATTAAGTTTCCACACAATGGAAAGATCGTTACAATAGATCAGTTAACTTACTTTTCATCCAACCCATCCTCTGTTGAGAGTATCCAACATGTTGGTAAAACCGTTATCCCTTATAAGGATGTTGGGGTTGGATTAGTTAAAGATTCGGGGTTACTCATAACTTTTTCATTTCCTCCTCCCAATGTATCATCTCCTTTCGCGACTATTCATATGATTTCATCAGAATCCATTGTTCTTGACGATCCTTGGATCGTTCCATTCGATTCCGAGGCGGACTCTCTGGGTGATGCCATGCCTTTGAGTCCCTTTGAAGTTGCTTATCAAGCTGTACAGTCGTTTTCCGACTCAAGTTCAACCAACCTTGATCTAGTGAATGAGATCCATGGAAAATCACTTTCAATCTCAACCTCAGATTCAACAACCTTTTCGGAAACCGTTCACACCGATGAACAAATTCGGGAACTGTTGTCTGTTGATGCGTTACCATGGGAAGATCTTCATCATCGGTCTTCATTTTTACCTAAGATTGATCATTTTGAAAATGATTTTTCATCTATTTTTACCGTTAAATATGTCAGAACCGCAGAATCCATTGAAACATCCTGATTCTGAACAAAATTTAGCCAATATTTCTCGAATGGTTCCTATCGACATTTCAGTCAAACCTGGGATTATTGAAAACATTCACATAGGTGCTTCTTGTACAGACACTGAAGTCAACACATATAAAGCCCTATTTCAAGAATTTTGAGACGTGTTTGCCTGGTCCTATGAGGAAATGCCAGGAATTGATCCTTCAATCGTTGTTCATGAGATCAAAACCTACCCAGATGCTAAACCTTCCCGGCAACGTTTGCGTCAGATACACCCACGAAAAGCTGCTGCCATCAAAGTAGAAGTTGAGAAATTACTTAAAGCAGGTTTCATTTATCCAATTCCTTTAATGGATTGGGTATCCAATATTGTTCCAGTTACTAAAAAACAAGGGACAATAAGAATATGTATTGACTATAGGGATATTAATCGTGCTTGTCCCAAGGACAATTATCCCACACCCTATATCGATCAAATTATCGATGATTGTGCTGGCAGTGAAATTTTCTCCTTTATGGATGGCTTTTCCGGCTACAATCAAATTAACATTCCACCTGCCGATCAACAAAAAATGACATTCATCTGTCCATGGGGGACATTTGCTTATTACAAGTTACCTTTTGGATTGAAGAACGCCGGAGAAACTTTTCAAAGGGCTATGTCTTATGCGTTTCATGACATCAAGCACATTTTCCAGCCTTATCTCGATGATTTACCCGCGCATTCTTTACGCAGACCCGACCATCTCACTCATTTACGAGCAATTTTCATGAGATGTAGGCATTATCAAATTAGGCTGAATCTGCACAAGTGTGTTTTATGTATAGAAACGGGTCGTTTACTGGGATTTGTTGTATCCAAAGCCGGCATTCATGTCGATCCTTCAAAGGTCGAAGCCATCGTCAAGTTACCACCTCCTTTGACTCTTCGCCTACTCTAGAGTTTGCAAGGGAAAGCAAAAACTTTACGTCGTTTCATTCCTCACTACGCTGATATTACAAAAGGTTTCACTTGGTTGTTGAAACATAACACTCCATTCTTTTGGGACGAGATAGCTGACAAATCTTTCGATGCACTTAAACATGCATTGTGTGCCGTTATTGCATCCTCCCAACTACAACCAGGATTACTTCTTGTACCTCGCCGCTTCCCATTCCACCATAGGGATGGTTTTAGTTCAACAGGATGAATTCAAAAGTGAACATGTGATCTATTATCTTAGTCAGACTCTAACTCCAACTGAGTTAAAATATTCACATGTGGAGAAACTGACCTTAGCTGCAGTCCAAGCTGTTCAGCGATTTCGTCATTACATTTTGCTACGCAAAACCACGGTCATTTCTGACTGTAACCCTATGCAATACATTTTGACTAAACAATTGCGAGGGGGAAAGTATTCCAAATGGATTGTCATCCGGCAGGAATTTGACTTGGAATTTGAGAAGGCTAAGTCAAAGAAGTCTTTGGTTTTTGCGGAATTAATGTGTGATTTCCCTCGTGCTGTGTTTGGTCAATTTAGTGATGTCTAAATTGCAACTTTTAAATGTCAACCCGGGGCTCGTAAGCTGATGAAGTGAGGTGTACTGTATGTACTTAGGCAACTATTTCTTAAGCTTTTGTCGTTTTTAACTTTTTAAGTTTGTTTTCAAGTTTATCTCTCCTAATGTGATGTGATGGAAATGAAATAAAGCGAGTGAAGTGTGTGAGATTGTGAGGAGATTTTTATAACTTGAAGGAAAGCTTGAACAACAACTGAAATGAAATCAACTTTTAAAGGAAAATAAAGGCATCAAATAAAAGACTAATGACATTGGCCCAGTGTCTCTGCTGCTGCAAGGAAATGAGAATGAAATCTATGTCAAATAACAACTAAGCAATGTGAAACTAAAGTAAATCTACCTAAAAGAAAGACTTAGTCACAAATACTTTAACTTCTTCTTAACCTCTTGCCTTTTAACTGAATATATCATGTGATAGACAATTAAAAACAAGTCAAGCAATTGTGAGTTCTTGAACAACTAAACCAAGCTGTGCTAAGTGATATTTTGGTCCTCAATAAAGATATTAAATTATGAAGAAGGAACCATCAATAGATAAACAACTTGATGTCTAAAAACAGAAAGCAAATATGCAAATTGACTAAGTGATAGTAAGGAAATAAAGGCTGCAAAACAAAGAAAATCATCAACATAGACAAGATGATCACAAGTGTCACTAGTTGTGCAAAAGAAAAGAAAGGAACTGTCCCGGGCACGCCTAAGAAACCTGCATAACACACTAATCAGTCATGGAAAAGTGCAGAAATGTAAACAAGCAGAATTTGAAATGTATATACAGTTATCAAAACACAACAATAAAAGGCATTATATACATAAAACGAAAGAAATACATTCAGGAAATTAAAAGTACTGTACAGGCCTTTAGTAAACAGGGGCCCTCTGCCTACTCCAGTGGATTCAAAGATCAATTACACGCTTGAATGGGATAACAGTCTTCTCATATATTATGCATGAAATAGAAAAATACAGTGGGAGTTCAAAAGTACATAACAACAGCTAACAACTAACTTGTCCAACGTTCAAAGACGCTTTATTTATAACTGAAGAAGGCGAACTAACTTAACGAAATCTAAGTAATTCAAACAGCTGTGTAAAAACACGTAGTCTTGCTACGTCCTCGGATTTAGGCAACGATCATTGTGGGCATTCAATCCGCTGTTGGATTATGTTTCCCACTATCTTCATAACTGAGGACAATGCCACCTGTTCTTCACGCGCTCTAAAACAGAACACGCAGAGCCGTGCCACCGCCAATGACCTCCGTTGACCGAAGTTGCCTCCTCGTTGACCACGGGCTTTGATGACTGGTTTGGATGATCTGGAGGGACA